>CM058235.1:18400347-18644864 GCA_030180135.1 Orychophragmus violaceus | reverse complement strand
AAGGATTCTGAAAAATAACACATTGTCAGTATTGTATTGTTCCAATATTTTCTCAAATAGCAATAATACTAAGCACAAGTTCATTAATGTCAATATTTACCTTTTGGCAGATTAGATGCCGTAGATGGAGTTGCTGTAAATAATTCTTCCGGGTAGTCCTTTGCAACCCTTCTTCTTTGAGGTATGATTGTCACATCTTCTAAAACTCTACCATGGTTGGTTGATCTGTATAATCCAAACGCTGGACTTAGAGAAAAAAATTTAAATAATTTTCCATTCCCCAACTGGTAGTTGTCTTTCCAAACGGTTTAGAAAAGTCTTTTTGCAGTTGGCATGGATTTTAGTACCCTGCATAGACAATACTATCTCTAAAGTTTCTCCAGTCAAGGTTAGTTACCTTATTGAAGAGACATTTTTTTATCGTAACTTTTTGCTTTGTTTAAAGAAAGTGAGTTTCAAAGGTGTATATTTGCTTCTTATATAGAAGCGAATAAGCCCTAGTATTGTGCGATTTAATTACGTAAGAATATTCGCATATCTTTGAAATTTATGGCTATGTGGCGCCCGAATTTCGACTATAAAGAGAGTATAATATATAAATGAGTTTCGATTTGTTAGGTTGTTAGAATGGTTAAGATTTAGGAAATATTGAATTAAAGATTATTAATATATATAGCAAGTTTCGATTTTTTAGGTTGTTAGAATGGTTAAGATTTGGAAAATTTAGATGTGTTAGATTTGTGAAAGATATATTGGAATATCGTATAATATATATAGCAAGTTTCAATTTTTTAGGTTGTTAGAATGGTTAAGATTTAAAATATATTGGAATATTTATGAGTTTGATTGTTAATAGATATAGTAGTTATGACAGATTTTCGATTTGGTATAAAATCTAAATAAAAAATTGAATAAGTTGATCGAGTAGTAATGAAAATTAGCATTGATTATAAAACTCTTAGACTAAGTTATATAAATGGTTTTTTATAATAAGAGTTCTGATTAATTACAGATGCATAACTCAATATTTGAAGATTTATGTTCAATATATGATGTTTTTGATACATTGGTAACAATCTCTTTGAAACTGGATCGTATGAAAATGTGTAAAACTAAATATATAGATGGTATAGTATGGTTTTTAGTTTTGTTTCATGAGTATAATATATTATTTTTAGATCGTATATATATATATTGATCCGATGAATCTGTTTTTGATATGTAGGTTTTGGAACAAACAAATATGTTGATGGGCCAAATCAAGAACCCAAAATTCAAAAATGGGCTTGGTGAAATAAAAACGTTAACAAAAATTGGTCTCGTGAAATAAAATAGATCCGCGTGTTGCTCCATTAAAGAGTCGGGCATTACCCGTTCATATACCATCGAATTTTGTATATGCCCAATTTACCCTTAATGAATATTTTAAATTACCATATAATTCTAATGGCATAGTCTGTAATAAACACGTGAAGGGAAGATTTTTTTTATAAAACCTTCCTGTTTTAATAGAATAGATGGTTAAAAGAATTGATTTGCTACCTATACCATTAAAGTGTATTTATATATTCGGTTACTTATACATAGAGAATTCCTAAATTAAGTATGCTTGAGTTAGGAAAGTTTCAGGATGGGTAACCCATAATGGAAGCAATTTTTTGTACCATGCGAATCAGGACAAAACATGAAAAAGATTGCATGGTAATTGCAGAGTCGATAAACAAATATTTCAAAAATTCTAAACTAATGCACCGGCCATCAAAAGAGAGTGGAGCACGGGCCGAGACCGGGTGTGGGACTAAAAACGGTGGCAGTTGGATATCATAAGTTGTATCAGAGCCTAATCAAAAACAAGTATGGAGTCATGTGGGTTTACACCGTCAAATGTGACGATTCTGGAGCATAACAAGAACGTTGTGTTTTGTAAATGAGGTGATTGTAACATCATGATTTCTACTATATGTGTAAAGACTTAAAATAATTGATTTAGTTGTCTATTTAACCAAAGTGCACTTATCTTTCAGTCAATTATCGAGAAAAACTCCAAAGTTAAAGTTAAGTGCGCTTAAGCTTAGAAAGTTGGGTGTGACCTATCATAAAGTCATTTATGATACCATAATGAAGACAAAATAAAGAAAATTTTCACGTGATGGCTGCATAGTCAATAAACAAGTTCGAATCTCCTATAATAGATAGTCCACCGACCATCAGACGAGATGAGATCCACGGCCGAAAATAGATGTAGAGCACTCGAACGGTGGCGATCGGGTGTTTCAGTATAGTTGTTTCTTTTTTTTTCTTTTTTTTTTTTTTCTTTTTTTTTTTCTTTTTTTTTTTTTAATAATAATATTTTATTAATATTTTTAAACCGATCAAAATCGGGAATCAAACCGAAATTACAGCAGAATTTAACCAGTCGACCAAAAACCAAACCAAACCTAATAACAGAACTCCATAACCGGGTGTATCCCGGTTAGGGTTAAGACAGCTTTAGGTGCTTCTCCTCTCGTCTTCCTTCACCGCGGCGGCTACGAGTCGGCGACGATTTGCGTCCTCAGCCGTGCTGCTTCACTAGTCGCCGGAGAGCCGACCCCGACTTTCATTCGGCAGCCCGGAGGGCCTGATCCCCTCGCACCTCCTCCCGACGGTTCCGGTGTCCAATTGAAGATTCCCACGGACTCACCCGGTGATAACCCGCAAAGCGAGAAACCTTGGTCCGTCCCTAACCGGAGACACCTTAAATCGGAGTTTGTCTCTTATTAGGTCGCCTCCAAACAGTATAGTTGTTTCAAAAAACCTAGTTAGTGTTGGTTCAAAAAAAAACCTAGTTAGTGTATTATTATGGATTTTTTTTTCTTTTAAAATTTGTGTTTTTAAATTCTTCTTGCAAAAAGGAAAAAAAAAGGCTGCAAACAATTTATTTCTTTAAACTAAAAGCAATTGCATGTAATCGTCACGAGCCTTATTACCTTTTTTATGAAGTGAAGAGAAATAAAAAACTATGCATGCAAACAAAACGGAAGAGCAGCCAGCGCATGACTAAAACTATAAACTTAGCATCAACACACGTTGATTGATCGACAGATACGAAACATGATTATATCACTTTGCGAAACAGGGGACACAAGGCACAAAACAGCTATGCAAGAATGGTTTGCTACTAGCTAGATGAAGTAACCTCGATTAGCTTTGTTTAAGTTTCTTCAAAAACACTTCAAGACATGTTGCATTCATTGTGCATACAGATTTATATTACAAAAGTTAGTGTCTTTCGGGATACCAGATTTTTTTAAATAATTTAGGAGACTTCATTAATTGATGTAACTAAATAATACAAAGGTTAGATTGATTTAAAAAGGTCAAAATGTGTACTCATAAAATGTCCTAATTTAATAAGAGAATCATGTGGCGAAAGCATTTAGTGATTTGCAAGTGTCGTAAGAACATAATAACAGTTAATACGTATGATCTGTCTTTCCATAGACAGAGAGCGAGAAAGAGAGAAGGTTGCGTTGATCATGTGCCTCTTTGAACCCAGACCTCTTCAAGGATCTATAAATAGACAACTAACTGATCAATTCAACCAAAGATAAACTGGAAAGAAAATACTAATAATAATGTTGTCTCTACTCTCTATTGTCTTGACTTTTCTTGCTCTTATTATCATCCCTTGTCTCTTCATCTCTTGGCGTCTACGTGTTCCCCTCTCCATTACAAATATCCGCAGATTCATCAAAACCTCAGCTTCTCAATGCAATGATGAAGAAGAGAGGTAGTGTGTGCTTCTATTAATCTTCTTAATATTTTGCTAAATTAAATGGTTTCTCTCGGTAAAATCTGAAATTAACTAATCTCAGAGCCTACAACCTAGCCAAAAGTGTCCGTCCTCATCCTCAACTAACCTAACAAATTTTTTTGACTACAGAGTTATTTGGTTAATCCAACGTATTTAGAGTTTTCAACTTATTCTAGTGATAGCAGGTCCAAGTGTGATGGGAATAAATGTGAAATTTCTTTAGCATTAAGAATGATTCAATATGAGAACATTTAATATGTTAATATTTCACTGGCTTCCAATATAAAATCAATTGGCAAGTGGATTTGTTTGCATATCCCTTATCTTATATAAGGTTTCCAACTTACTTTTGATGTGGAAATTTCAAAACATTATATCTTTTTCCAACAAATTACATGCACGCACACTATCACCGGATTTGAATGTGAATCATGACATGATAGGGACATTAGCACAAACTAGTAGGTCGTATACTCACCTATATATGATTTTTGTTGGTAATTGATGGAATGTCAAGGTTTTGCTCAATAGTTCTCAACTTTCTACTAGATCTTGCTATATAAAAGTTTCAAGCTTCTTTTGTTCTTACTAATCTTTAGTGGTACAACTAGAGAAAAGGAGAAAGGAGGGAAAATACCAAATCATGTAGCGGTTATATTGGACGGAAACAGACGTTGGGCGAAGAAACAGGGACTCAGTGCATCGGGAGGTCACGAAGCCGGACTGAGAAGAGTGTTGGAGCATGCTAGGGACTGTTTTGCTATGGGGATAAACACTGTTTCACTCTTTGCTTTCTCCACTGAAAATTGGGGAAGACCCGAGGTCATTATAAAAATATGAGAGACGGATCATTTAAAGATTATGCTTTATATTTTCCATCTTCTTGAATCTTGTAGTTTTCTTTTTCTTTGATCAGGATGAAGTTAACTACTTGATCGACATGTTCGAGAAAATCCTCAAGTCTGAGATGCCTAACTTGCGCAGGTACGTACCCAACATGTTGTTTTGATCCTTTTTTGAAGTGTTTTAGGTTAATTTTTTCCATTCTTTTTTAGAGGTGGCGTCAAGGTCTCGGTCATCGGGAGACGGACGAATATCCCCGAGCCCCTTCTAGATTTGATACGAGAGGCAGAAGAAGCTACAAAGAACAACAAAGAGAAGCAACTCATTATGGCCTTAGACTATAGTGGAAGGTTTGACATCTTACAAGCCTGCAAAAGTCTTGCTGAAAAGGCAAAAAATGGGCTGATCAATGTAGAGGACATCAACGAAAAGTTGATGGACAAAGAGTTGATGACAAGTTGTAGTGAGTTCCCAAACCCTGACCTATTGATCAGAACGAGTGGAGAGCAAAGGATTAGTAACTTCTACTTATGGCAATCAGCTTACACTGAGCTCTACTTTCCTAATGTTCTGTGGCCTGACTTCGGAGAGGCTGAGTATATGGAGGCTTTGAATTGGTATCAGAAGAGGCAGAGGCGATTCGGTCGAAGAGTTTAAACTTTCAGTTTTTATGTTTAACAAATAAATGGTTCAATTACTCAATGTGTGTTTGTATTCAAGTTTACTAGATCAAAATGATACTTCAACTGTTATTGTTTTTTTAATAAACATCAGTTCACGTTTGTAATTTTAAATGTTATTGTATGAATAAAATCGTGTTAACCGTTGTAGTAAATGCGTTTTTGTTTTTACTTACCAACATGCATTATGCAGGTTTGCATGCACAACCAAGTACCGGGCAGATTACTACAATAAAGAGTTAAACAGTAAAACTAAATATAAACATAATGTTATGTTCAATTTTTCCGTCTATAAATTCAGCAAAATTTCTGATATTAATCTGAGATATAAGATGGGGGCCATGTTATGATTGGTGAAGCTAGAATATGTAATGTATTGTGGTTAATTGTGTCTAATACAAATAAACTTATATATATGAACTACTTTGTTCAAACCATAGTCATCATATACAAACCCGTCTCCTAGTATCAAATTAGTTTGAATGGAAGATGGCATGATAACCTAGTTCACCGATAGAGCATCACCAACTGAATTAACTTTGACACCTAGAATGCAATATAAAAATACAGACTACCTCGTGTTTGTTTAGTTGAATATAAGTTCAATTTTTTGCCTCAGTATTTACACACTACAATGTTGTACTCTGCCCTGCTTCCTTGCATTTGTAATAAATCAAACCAGTGTCATAACAGATTCCTTTGAAGACAGATTTGCAACATAATGTTATGTTTCTCAGTGGAGGCTTAACAAAACTCAATTTTCGCAGCCACATACATTTGAAAAGAACATGATCGATGGTTTCAGCCTCCACACCGCAAAATGTACGCATCAAACCAATTTTGTAAGCCTAGAGAGTGCAAACAATCCGATACTGCTAATGCTCATGTTAGAGCCTTCCATATAAAATATCGAATCTTTGACAACGTGTTGATTTTTCAGAGTTTAGTCCACAACATCATTTGCCTGAATGTTAGGAATAACATGTAACTCACATAACTACATCCAATCCAGCCAAGTGAAAGGAGAAAAAAAAATTCACAAAATGGGAGAAACAAGAAAAGGTTAAACATGATTTTGACTGTCGATAAGGAGCTTGAGGGGAAATTAACAGACTCGGTTGGTGATACTGGTAGAAAGAGACTTGAGTTGTGTGTTCCATTTATCAACCGCCTTGTGAATCTTCCTTCCATTAGCACTGTCACCTCTCAGCAAATAACGGTTGATTTCGTCAATGTGTCCATCGATTCGGCTGTCCAGAATCAGCGACACCAGTAACTCCGTCACATCCTTCTCTGGCACGTTCAGTTCCTTTGATATAAACGGTATCCCTATCTTTGTATACGGCTTTATCAGCTTCAGCAACACCTGTGTTCTCACCTTCTTCAGCAGATCTTCCATGTAGTTTCTGATGAATGGATCATCCATTATCGTCCTCCGGTTACTCTACATTCCATAACTATTCCATTGAGTAACGACTGCCTCTAGGTATAGATGAAAGAAAACCCCAATTTATTACCTTTAGTATTTTCTCAAACTCTATAATTTCGTTTCGTTGATATGCTGCTATCAAATTAGTCATTGCCAAGATCTCAGGGTCGTTTTTGTACCTGTACATATAGCCAACTCAATGAAGCAACGAACCAAAAAATAAAATTTAGGGAAGTGACTTACGGCTTAGCCTCTTGACCGTCAAATGGATTCACTTCTGATTCCATCAGCATATTTGCAAGAACAAGATACCTTTGTGAAGCCAAACAAAAATAACAAAATTCAATAACTATACGATGCTTGGACAAACAACGATACAAGACAAGAGTTAAAGAAGCTCATGTGCACCGCATGTCTTTAAACTCAAATCTAAACAATACTGCGTTGCTTTGTTCATCCCATAATTCTTGTCTGATTACTTTTAACGAGAGGATGGCAGGTAAGACCGTAAGAGAGGAAGAGATGAGAATATGATAGCAAACATACTTTAAGCACTGAATACGCCTTTGGTTGCCAGCTTCATCATAATTTTTGAAAGCCTCAAAGAAGTCTGTGGCCGCTTCTGCCCACTGACGTTCTGCCATGTGCATTTTGCCACCACACTCGCGGATTATACCCATGATCCTAGGATGAGGTATAGCAGATTTGATGGCAAGTGCTTTCTGGTATAGTTGCTGCATTCATTCAATACGTCCTGGTTGCGTCTTAGTCACAAAGGCCAAAAAAAAGTATGCAACAATAAAAATTGCAGAATTTCATGTATATAGGTAAGAACTTTCTCGTAGTAGCAGATGAACTTAACCTTAAGCTTTTTGTTGTCCTTTGTTTCAGTGTAGATCTGGATTTCAATCGCATAAACCTCAAGAAGCTGACTTCCTTTCTTCTGATCATCCGTTCCATCTTCCTTTTGACAAGATTTATGTAGTTCCTTCAAGATCTGGCAAACCATATAAATAGCTGTTATTGTACATACTAAATATAATCAGCTTCAACGAAAATATTTGATTAAACCAACTTATACCTTAGTCATTCGTCTGTATTCACCAATGTCAAACCAGATGTTGCAGAGTTTTAGATTCGTCTTGAACCAGAGTCTCTGCGATAAAACCAATATGTCACAACTCTGAACCATTGAGAAGAAGAAAGGGTAGTACCATATACGAAAGGAAAAAGTAAGTTTTCAGACCTCATTCTTAGCCTCCTCAAGAGCTTTCAAGGTGGTTTGGTAAAACTCTTGGAGCAGACCAGTGTTCTGGCTGGCAGATCCAGAGACGAAATCCATAATGTTGTTTATACATTTCTCGCTGTAGTTCCGGGTCACTGCTGACTTGATATATGTAAGCATCTCCCTATATGCATCCATCATCTCTTTGTATTTACCTAGACGATAGTAAATCTTCACAGTCTGCTTAAGAGCTTTGAAACCCCTGACAAAAAAAAAAAAAAAGGCAATAAATATGTGGTATACAGCCTACAGGACAAAAAGAATTACTATAGATAAACCAGAAAGATCTTGCAGGTAAACTCGGGATCATAACGAGTGTACAGGGTCAAATTTGAATGCAGACATAGCCCAAATTCAACTCTTTAGACTGCGACACAATCAAGTTATCTACAGGTAATGTGTATCCTAATGTAGATCAGAAATAACATCTCTATCTCTTTTCAAAATGGATACATTCAAAACCAGTTCCAACCTTCCAAGTGCAGGCAAACACAAATCTAGTATTCTTCAGAGATACATCAATCTTATAACAACAGAACTTCTTTGGAATCTTACCACTCAGCCTTGTCTGGTTCCATTTTAACAACCTCAGCAAACCCAGAAAGTGCCTCTTCAGGCTCAGTCTCAACCATACCTTCAAGAAAGAACTTTAGAGAATCGCAACAGAAATACAAAGATAATAATGGAATGCAAAGGAACCTTTGGAGTTGTAATACTGGTTCTCAATGTCAACGTCTTGTTCCTCCTGTTCCTCATCGGAATACTCGAATCCATAGTCCTCCATATCAGCATCTACAAAGACAACAAACCTTAACGATTCATGACGAGTAAGCAAGTACGATTTAGCAACTCCGAACCCCAAACGGTTCACAGTTGGAGAACAGCAACAATACCTGAAGCCATAACGATTAGAGGAAGAAGAACCAAACACCGATTCGAAGATTAAGCAAACAAAATTCGATCGGAGCAAAAAGTTGGGGACAGAGCAATCGAAAAGAAAGAGGGTTTTCTGGGAGAGGAAGAACAACAATGTAGACTTGCAATTTTTGGAATTGGGCCGAGTTTTCAAAAGCATATACTCCGCGTTTACGCATGTTTTGAGTTTTTTTTTTAATGACTGTTTTTTTTTTTCTTTCGCAAGAAATTAACGATTTAGTTTGGATTAATTGCTCTATAAAAGTAATAGCAATAGAGAAAACGGTTCATTCCCCCCCCCCCCCCCCCCCCCCCCCATAAATTTATGGCCAATTGGTTCTGGTTTGGTAATGTCGATCGACACAGAGTTGTGTGACGATCGACATGGACCGTTAAATCGAACCAGTTCAATTAGATTGAATCGGTTAATGAAATTCGATCCGGTTTGACCGGTTATCGAAGACCGGTTTAAATTATGTTGTATCGACCGATGCCAATGGTTGGCGTCGATCGACACACCATTCGCAGAATTATTGGTTGGACCATAAATTTGCATATACCAGACCAAATTTAATCATAAAGTTCTAGTTGAACCTAAAATTAATAAAACTGAATGTTTTAATTAAATTAATAACTTCTTGAATGTATATTGAATATACATCAAGATTAAATAATTCTTTTTCTCAACCAAATATCAAGTGATCTTGATGTCTTGCCCGATCTTGTCTACTGTCAAGACTCGTGTTGTTGTTGGATATCCTTGGAGTCCTTGGTATCCACAACAACATGAGTAATGTAGGTTATCATTGATAGATTTGTAGTGCAACTATTAGTGATCACAAGACAGAAGAGATTGGTTTTACTTGACTGGGCTGTCAGAAGTTCTGGGCCTAGAGACATCAGAGTAGATTAGACATAGTTTGTCTCATCTACGACCAAGAGTTGTACTGGGTACAATTAGCAATGATTTGCTTACCTAGATAACTAAAGTTTGGGTGATGGCGAGTTGCCCACTCAGATTTTGGTGAAGTATGGATTTTGGCTCATTGTATTCATCTGAGGAAACATAGTTTTGAATACAATGCGAGTCTTTCTTATTAGATAAGAATTCTCATTTCCTTGAGCATTATAACTAAAAACCTCTACCTCTTTTAATTACAGCTATGTCTGTCTCAACTCACATCAACACTTTCTCACTAAGATCCGTCCTTGAGAAGGACAAGTTAAATGGATCTAATTTCTTGGAATGGTATCGGAACCTGAGAATAGTTCTCAGGCAAGAGAACAAGGAATACATCCTTGAAAGAGTTCTCACCGAGAGGCCACGTTCCAATGCCCCGCAGACAGAAAAGAATACTTGGGATAAGCATTCAGCTGATGTCAAAGATGTTAATTGTCTAATGCTGGTGACTATGAACTCTGAGCTGCAGAAGCAATATGAGAACGTGATGTCACCCATTGAGATGATTAACAACCTGAAAGCTTTGTTTCAGGAGCAAGCTCACACAGAGAGATACCAGACGGTTAAATCTCTCATGGATTGCAAGCTGGCTAAGGACAGTCCAGTAAGTCCTCATGTCCTTAAAATGATGGGTTACATTGATAACCTGGGGAAACTGGATTGTGCCATTAGCCAGGAGCTAGCCACTGACATGATTCTGCAGTCTTTGTCGTCGTGTTTTGATCAGTTCATCATGAACTACAACATGCAAAACATGACTAAGACATTGACTGAGTTGCACGGCATGCTGAAGACAGCAGAGCCGAATCTCAAGAAGGCAACTCCCAGTGTACTGATGGTACAAGGGGGTAAAAGGTTTAAGAAACCTAAGAAGGATAAGGGAAAGGCCCAAGTTGTCCAGACTGAGAGTCAGGACAAGCCCAAGCCGAAGCCCAAATCCGGGCCTTCTCCTGAGGATAAGTGCAACTACTGCAAGCAGTTAGGGCATTGGAAGAGAGACTGCAAGAAGTTCATGGAAGATTACAAGAAGCTGAAGAAGACGTATGATGCGTCTGACTCAGGTATTTATGTTATCGAACTTAATGTTATATCTTCTAGTTCTACTTCGTGGGTATTGGATATCGGCTGCGGTGCTCATATTTGTACTAATATGTAGGCACTAAGAAACAGTAGAACGCTGAAGAAAGGACAAGTGGAGCTACGGGTCGGGAATGGAGCTAAGGTTGCTGCACTGGCCGTAGGCACCTGCGATTTGTCCTTACCTTCGGGCATGGTTTTAACTTTGAATAATTGCTACTTTGTACCTGCGATTAGCAGAAACATAATTTCAGTTTCCGTATTGGATTTGGAAGGTTTTGATTTTGCTGTTAAGAATAAAGTTTGTTCTTTTAATCGTGATGGTACGTTTTATGGTAGCGCCCCATTAGATAATGGGTTATATGTTTTAAACCAAGAAATGCCTAACTTTAACATAAATACAAAGCGGTTTAAGTCAAATGACGAAAACCCGACTTTCTTATGGCATTGTCGTTTGGGCCATATCAATGAGAAACGCATCCAAAGGCTCCATCGAAATGGGCTTCTGGGCTCATTTGATTTTGAATCATGTGAGAAATGCGAATCTTGTTTGATGGGAAAAATGGCTAGAGCCCCTTTCAACAAACCGAATGAAAGGGCCAGTGACTTATTGGGCCTTGTTCATACTGATGTATGTGGGCCAATGAGTACTGTTGCCAGAGGAAATTACAAGTACTTCATTACCTTCACTGATGATTTCAGTAGGTATGGCTATGTCTATTTGATGAGACACAAGTCAGAATCCTTTGATAGATTCAAGGAATTCAAGAATGAAGTACAGAACCAACTTGGCAAAAGTATTAAAGCTCTGCGATCGGATCGCGGAGGAGAATACTTGAGTCAAGAGTTCAGCGACTATCTGAGCGAGTGTGGAATTATTTCACAACTCACTCCTCCTGGAACACCCCAATGGAATGGAGTGTCAGAGAGGAGGAATCGAACCTTATTGGATATGGTTCGGTCTATGATGAGTCATTCAAATCTTCCATTATCCTTTTGTTGGGAATGTCCTGAAATCTACTGTACTATCTCTAGAAAGTATGATAAGTGTCGAGATCAGACATAAGTCATAAATACTGGGTGATCATGATGACTTGCTAGAGCCCGCTCTTGATCTATAAGTTTAGGACTTATTGCCAGTATTGTATGATCCCAAAGGGTCACACACCATAGCTAACGGGAAAGTTAAAATGGAATTAATACGGTAAGATGCAAGGCATTTACTGTATTTGAACAGAGAATTGGGCCAGACAAAATACAGGCTTTTGTCTGATTTGTGTCTTGGGCCCAAAAGCCTAATAGGCCATTAGTTTAATAACTTGGGCCCATATAAGGCAGAGGGAGGCGCAGCCTAGGGTATAACAACACCCCATCTGCGATTTCTAGGAGCAGCTGTCCTCCTCTCTCTCGGTTGTTCCAGCTTGGTCTAGCAGCCTGATCCAGTAGCTTGTAAGCGTGTGGATACCTAGGAGGAGCCGGTTTCTATCAGCTCTTGCAGATCTCTTCATTCCTTTGATCAATCCGCTGCAATCACAAGGTAATGAATCTGATCTGTTTATGATTCAACTGCAAATCACCTAGATCCTAGATGATTATGTGCTAGGATGTAACCTGACAATTACACCATGAATTCACATAATCCTTCAGTGGTATCAGAGCCTAGGTCGTTAGGTTTTTGCTGTTTGGATCATATTTAGGTTGTTTTAATGTTAAGAATCGAATTTGGCTTAAGAAATTTGATTAGAACTTGTAAAACCCTAATAT
The DNA here is from genome assembly GCA_030180135.1 of Orychophragmus violaceus. NCBI lineage: Eukaryota > Viridiplantae > Streptophyta > Magnoliopsida > Brassicales > Brassicaceae > Orychophragmus > Orychophragmus violaceus. Next base: position 18,632,114 of record CM058235.1, on the reverse strand, counting down.
GAAATCGCATGATGATTTTGTCGTCATTGATCTCAATCATGAGACAATCATAATCGCTTGTTGACCTTTTATATAATCATAAGAATCCGAATTGATTCGCTTGGTGATAATCGAATGTTGACTTTTGGATCGTGTGTATAAGCAATTAATAAGCGATCGATCATGTCATGATCGATGACGTCTTGATCATTTGTTGACTTTGTTTAATCGATAAGTGAATGTCAAATCATTTGAATAATAAAGAAACGATTTAGTCAATCTCGTGATCGTTCTGTCTCGTGATCGTTTAGTGACTTTGTTTCAATTATAAACAAGCGATTGTTTAATTCGTTAATGGTGAGTCAATATCATAAAGTCCATTATTGATTGGTAATGATCGATTAAACAAAAGGGTCAATATCGTTAATGGGATAACGATTTTGACAAGTCAAAATTGTTTAGTTAATTATGAATCGATTGATTATTTAATTAATGTATGGTTTAAGCGGTTAACCCAGATCGCGGTTTGCTGGAAATTATTTAATACAATTGGTATTATTTAATTTCTAGTTAAACCGGATTTAAATTCAAAAAAAAATTGAATTTTAACCTAAACCGAAGGCTCGTCTAAGTTTGATTTGGTTGGACCAAATAATTTAGAGCTGGTCTGGTTTAGTAAATAACCAGTTGGATTTAGTAGTTAATTTGGTCTCGGACCAGAATTAATGAACCGACTCGGTTATGTCAAATTATTGGGCCAATTGGAATTCTGTGGTCTTGGGCCAAGAATTGGGCCTATAATTTGTGACCCAACCGAAAACTTTAATAAAATATTAAATTAGAAATTTCTATTTTTAGTATATTTCTAAATTTAGAAAGTTTCTAAAATAAGTAAGTTTCCCAAAATAGTAATCTTCTATTTTTGGAAAGAAAACCTAATATCCTCAAAACCAATATCAAGCTTGGATGTCTTGCCCAATCTTGTCAGCTACTTAACGCTTATTCAATTACAGATATGGCTTACAGTGTGAGGTGTCTGTTTTTGCGTAAGTAAAGTAGCATATAGTCACTAATTTCATTGGGAGTCCCAGACTTTAGTGATTATTTGGCTGTAAGAGATTGGTTTCCTTGACTGGGCCATCGGGAGTCCCGGGCCTTGAGACATCTGGTGTATTGGGCCTTGGGCCCAATTCACAACCGAGAGTTATATGGATATAACTAGCTGTGTGTATGCTTACCAAGTAAAGCTACTTCTGGGTGACGGCCAGTGGCCCACTTTGGATTTAGCTGAACATGGGTCTCGGAATCATTGCATTCTTATGAGGTTAAACAAAGAAATTTTGAATGCAATGCGAGTTTTCTTATAAGTTATTAAGATTACTCTTTTATGAACTGAATAACTAAAACTCTATTTATCTCTAAATTTCAGTTATGACTAGCACAAACAATCAAAACACTTTCTCGATCCGGTCTGTCCTTGAGATGGACAAACTGAACGGATCAAATTTCTTGACTTGGTCGCGGAACCTGAGGCTACTCCTCAGGCAGGAGAGAAAGGACTATGTCCTTGAGAGAGCTCTCCCCGAGAGGATCGGGTCCAATGCCTCTCATGCAGTATATGATGCTTGGAATAAGCATTATAATGATGCGGTAGATGTGCGTGGTCTGATATTGGCTACCATGGACTCAGATTTGCTGAAGCAATATGAGAACATGGAGTCGCCAATAGAGATGATCAGCAGCCTGAAATTGAAATTTCAGGAGCAGGTAAGAGTGGAGAGATACCAGTTGGTTAAGTCTCTCACTAGCTGCAAGCTACCAAATGATTATCCAGTGAGTCCTCATGTCAGTAAAATGATGGGTTACATTGATAACCTGAGGAAACTGGATTATCCAGTTAGCCAAGAATTGGCAACTGAGATCATTCTGCAGTCACTGCCGTCAAGCTATGATAAGTTCAAAAGGAACTATATCAAGAAAGGCTTAACGAAGACGCTGACTGAACTGCATGAAATGCTCAAGACAGTTGAGCCAAACGTGAAGAGTACCCTGTATAATCTCATAAAGGAGAAGGGTAGGTTTACTAAACCTAATGCTGACAAGGGTGAAGACAAATTGTCCAGATTTTGAATCATGGCAAGCGTGTGTCTTCTGAGCCCGAGTCAGATACCTCTTACGTTGATAAGTGCTGCTACTGTAAAGAGACTGGGCATTGGAAGAGAGATTGCATTAAATTCATGGAAGATTATGAGGAGTTGAAGTTGATGTATGAGACTACTTCCTCAGGTATTCATGTTATTACTTCAAGTTCTACCTTATAGGTATTGGATACTGGTTGTGGCACTGATATTTGTTATAATATGCAGAGCCTAAGCAACAGTAGAACGTTGAAGGAAGGACAAGTGGAACTGCATGTCTGGAAGGAGCTATGGATGCTGCCTCAGCCGTAGGGTTTTCACTTGTAGATGCCTTTGAGGCTTGGTTTTGTATTAAGTAATTGCTACAATGTACCAGCTTTAAGCAAAGTTGTCTTTCATTTTCTTGTAAGAATTTGAATGTTTTTCATTTTGATAAAAGACAAGTTTTGTTCTTTTGATCTCAATGAAATATTAATTGTAGCACCCTATTCAAGGAATGGGTTTTATATCTTAAACCAAAGAGTGCCTAAATGTAACATAAATACCGAAATGGTTTAAATCTGATGAATTAAACCTGATTTTTCTTGGCGTAAATATTTTGGTCACATAAAGTGAGTCGGATTCAGAAATCCCATAGTTATGGACTTTTGGGCTCATTTGATTGGATATCTTATGAGACTTGAATTCTGCTTACTGGACCAAAAGACAAAGGGCCCATCTTAGCCGAGCTAGAGAAAGGCCCAAAGGCTTATTGGACCTTGAACATACTCATGTATGTGGCCCGATGAGCAGTAATACCAGAGAAAATTTCCTGTACTTCATTATATTTACTGATTACTTCAGTGAGTATGACTGTGTTCATTTGATGAGACACGAGTCGGAATTCTTTGAAATGGTCGAAAGAGTTCCAGAATGAGGTATAGAATCTGAGTGACAGAAGTATTGAGACTCTGGATTAGATCACGAGTGAGAATACTTAAGTCATTGATGGTGTGATCATCTGAATGAGTGTGAAGTCGTTTCACAGCTCATTTCTCCTGAAAACCTTGAGGTGTTTCTGTGAGAAAGAATCAGATCTTATTAGAAATGATTAAATATGAGTCACACGAATCTTCCATGATATTCTTTAAGAATAACGCTCTAGAAATATCTAAGTTTACGCTGAAATAGTTCCACCAATATCAGTTGAAAGACACCACATAAATGTGGACTGGAAATGATCCAAATTCGTCTTTACTGAGTATTTGTAGTTGAGCTACTTCGCTGGTTGTCCTAGGGAAACCAAGGCTTGTTACTTTTTACGTCCATTCCGAAAACGAAGTTAGGTTGTTCGGAATTCTGTTTTCTAAAAGGAAAGTTGCTTTCCAAGAAGAACAGTGGGAGTAAAAGTATAACTCGAAGAAATTCGAGAAATACAGGAGGCTGCTCAACCTGTTGAGGGAGAGCAGCGGATGGATTTACAGATTTCTGTAGATTCTACACCTGTAGAGCCTGAAGTTCGCAGATCTGAATGAATCCGTCACTAATCCGAGAGTGATTTCTCGTGATTAGTTGCCATGATCTGATGATCATTGAAAGTGACGAACCTGCGAAATTCACAGAAGCGAAAGTGAGCCCGGACTCCGAAAAATTATACTGTATGTAAGTTAGCTTCATCGATCCATTCATGGATAGAAGCAAACATATCGGAGTTGGAATCTTCGTTCTGTTGAAGTAGTCAAGGTTTTGACTTGAACAGGAACGAAGTGGAACTGTGCGTTTACTAATAGATAAGTGGGAGCGATGTTGCATTTCTCATAGTGTATGTCGATGACATACTGATTCTCGGAAATAACGTTCCAATGCCGCAATCGGTAAAGGACTGGCTTGGGAGTTGTTTTATGATTGACATGGGTAAAGCCACGTATGTTCTTGGATTTTGGATCTAAAGATAGAGATCCAAAAGAGCTGATAGGACAAAGTCAGGATTCTTATATTGACAAAGTCCTACACGTTTTCAACATTCCAAGAAGGGTTTTATGCCAATGTCACATGGCATTACGTTAAGCAAGAAACAGTGTCCTACGATAACTGCTGAGCTTGAATGCATGGATGAGATTCCATATGCGTCGGCAATTGGATCTATCATGTATGCCATGACACGTACTTGTTTTGATATTGCTTTAATGTTAAGCAAGACAAGTAAAGACCAGTCAAATCCAGCAAAGAATCACTGGATAGACGTAATGAATATCCTCAAGTATTTGGAAAATACTTAGGATAAGTTCTTGATTTACGGAGAAAGTGAGGTGCTACAAGTCGGTAGAGTCTGAAAGGCAAGTTTCCAACAGACAAAGATGATTTCCGGTCACAGTCCGGTTATATCTTGTGTCTGTCTGGCGGTGCAAGGCACTGTTGCTGACTCCATGACTTAAGCTGAACATTTCGCAGCTTGGGTAGCGGCGAAAGAGGTTGTTTGGAAAGAAGAGTTCATCACTGAACTTGATGTGAATCCCAGCATAGATAAGACTAGCTGCACATCAGAGGTCCAAACACCTTGAGGGTAGGTATAACCTATTCCGTGAGATAAATGACAGAGGTGTTAAGTAGATCAGCAAGTTTCAACGAATGAGAACGTTGATAATCTATTAACGAAGCCACTCCTTAGGCCTAAGCACGAGTCGCGGACTGTAGCTGTAGGATATGTGAAATTAAGATGTAGTCTTAATTTCAGTGGGAGTTTGTAAAGGGCTTTATTTAGTTGTTTTGAAAGGTTCATGTAAACATAATATTTTATGTTTATGAAATTTATGATTTCTGGATTATTTTAACTGTGATATAAATAATCGTTCCAAAGTGATTCATGTCATTATATATGGGCCATCGAAGTACATGAGTAGACTTGATCCTGAAACCCCATATTTAACGAAATGACATAAATCATAGTGTCCATAGTCGAAGGTTGTTGAAATTGGAACACCAACAACCATTTGAGACTAGAGTGTGTTGAGACTTATGACCAAGTTTCGAGGGGTCATAGATGCGCGGCATCAAAGTCGACACATAGGTATATGTAGGGGAGCATATGACCGGACATGGCCCGCTGATGAGAACTCTACAAGATATTAATATCTGTGTCATAAGAGGTTCTCATATACGACTATAGAGTATAGTCCTTAGACCTGAGTTCGCATGCATGTGGCTGCACATGGAGTGATGCGCTTTGATCATTGTCTAACGCTGTTTCGTAACTGGGAGCTATAAGGACCTTGGTTGGGTGTATTATAAAGTGTGTAGTTCATAGTGATGGAACAAGATGGGATTTGTCCCTGCCGTTTAACGGAGGTAATATCTCTAGGCCAATCGGAGACTTGATAGCTGGTAAGAGAGTGGCCACTCCCAAACGGACTTGCCCAAGTCGTTTGCATTGTCAGTATCAAATCTGGTCCGATGAACATGGTATGGCTATATAAGGATGACACGCATCTTGCCTTATGCCAGATCGAGATATTGAGACAAAAGGATTAGGGAATGTAGGATTCCAGTACAAGTGGGAGATTGTTGGGAATGTCCTGAAATCTACTGTACTATCTCTAGAAAGTATGATAAGTGTCGAGATCAGACATAAGTCATAAATACTGGGTGATCATGATGACTTGCTAGAGTCCGCTCTTGATCTATAAGGTTAGGACTTATTGCCAGTATTGTATGATCCCAAAGGGTCACACACCATAGCTAACGGGAAAGTTAAAATGGAATTAATACGGTAAGATGCAAGGCATTTACTGTATTTGAACAGAGAATTGGGCCAGACAAAATACAGGCTTTTGTCTGATTTGTGTCTTGGGCCCAAAAGCCTAATAGGCCATTAGTTTAATAACTTGGGCCCATATAAGGCAGAGGGAGGCGCAGCCTAGGGTATAACAACACCCCATCTGCGATTTCTAGGAGCAGCTGTCCTCCTCTCTCTCGGTTGTTCCAGCTTGGTCTAGCAGCCTGATCCAGTAGCTTGTAAGCGTGTGGATACCTAGGAGGAGCCGGTTTCTATCAGCTCTTGCAGATCTCTTCATTCCTTTGATCAATCCGCTGCAATCACAAGGTAATGAATCTGATCTGTTTATGATTCAACTGCAAATCACCTAGATCCTAGATGATTATGTGCTAGGATGTAACCTGACAATTACACCATGAATTCACATAATCTTACACCTTTTGGGGATACGCTCTAGAAACGTCTGCGTTTACACTAAATAGGGTGCCATCTAAATCAGTGGAAAAGACACCACATGAATTGTGGACTGGGAACATTCCTAGTCTGTCTTTCCTGAGGATTTGGGGATGTGAGGCTTATGTCAAACGTTTAATCTCTGACAAGCTCGCACCCAAATCAGATAAATGCTACTTCGTTGGTTATCCTAGGGAAACCAAGGCATACTACTTTTACAACCAATCTGAGAACAAAGTATTTGTTGCTCGGGACTGTTCTTTTCTTGAGAGGGAGTTTCTCTCTAAGAAAAACAGTGGGAGTAAAGTACATCTTGAAGAAATTCGAGATGCACAGGAGACTGCTCAACCTGCTGAGGAAGAGCAGCAGTTGGATCCACAAAGTTCTGTGGAACCGGCGCCTGTGGAGCCTGAAGTTCGCAGATCCGGAAGGATCCGTCACGAACCCGAGAGATACTATGGATTTCTCGTGACCAATTCCAATGATCTGATGATCATTGATAGTGACGAACCAGCGACCTTCGCGGAAGCAATGATGGGCCCGGACTCCGAAAAGTGGCTTGGAGCCTCTAAATCCGAAATGGGATCCATGTCAGAAAACCAAGTATGGTCCTTGGTCGATTTACCTAATGGTGCAAAAGCCATTGAGTGTAAATGGATCTTCAAGAAGAAGATTGACGTGGATGGCAATGTGCAAATTTACAAAGCGAGGTTGGTGGCTAAAGTTTTCAAGCAAATTCATGGTATTGACTATGATGAAACCTATTCCCCAGTCGCTATGCTTAAATCCGTTCGGATTCTTCTAGCGATTGCAGCTCATTATGACTATGAGATTTGGCAGATGGATGTCAAAACCGCTTTCCTGAATGGTATTCTGGAAGAGGATGTGTATATGACACAGCCTGAAGGTTTTGTTGATCCTAAGAACGCTGGAAAGGTATGCAAGCTTCATAAATCCATTTATGGATTGAAGCAAGCATTACGGAGTTGGAATCTTCGTTTTGATGAAGCAGTAAAATAATTTGGTTTCATCAAGAACGAAGAGGAACCATGTGTTTACGAGAAGACTAGTGGGAGCAGAATTGCGTTTCTTGTACTGTATGTCGATGACATACTCCTCCTCGGTAATGACGTTCCGTTGCTTCAGTCTGTTAAGACTTGGCTCGGAAGTTGTTTTTCCATGAAAGACATGGGAGAAGCCGCGTACATTCTTGGAATCAGAATCTACAGAGATAGAGTGAATAGGCTGATTGGATTGTGCCAGGACACTTATATTGATAAGGTGTTGCACAGATTCAGGATGCATGATTCCAAGAAGGGTTTCATACCGATGTCTCATGGCATTAGTCTCAGCAAGAAGCAGTGTCTGGTGACACATGCTGAGCGGGAGGGCATGAATAGGATTCCTTATGCTTCTGCAATAGGATCTATTATGTATGCCATGCTCTGCACTCGTCCAGATGTAGCTTACGCGCTAAGCATGACGAGTAGATACCAATCTGATCTAGGTGAAGTTCACTGGACAGCTGTCAAGAATATTCTCAAGTATTTGAGACATACTAAGGATAAATTCCTGGTGTATTGAGGAAGTGAAGAACTTGTGGTGAATGGATTCACCGATGCGAGTTTTCAGACGGACAGAGACGATTTCCGATCACAATCAGGATATGTCTTCTGTCTAAATGACGGTGCAGTGAGCTGGAAGAGCTCTAAGCAGAATACCGTAGCTGATTCCACGACGGAAGCTGAATATGTTGCTGCTTCAGAAGCGGCAAAGGAAGCTGTTTGGATCAAGAAGTTCATGACTGAACTTGGTGTGGTTTCAAGTATCTTGGAGCCAGTGGCTTTGTTTTGTAACAACAACGGAGCCATTGCTCAGGCGAAAGAACCAAGGTCACACCAGAAGTCCAAACACGTAGAGAGGAGATATCACCTGATTCGTGATATCGTCAATAGAGGTGATGTGAAAATCAGCCGAGTTCCGACGGACGAGAATGTCGTTGATCCTCTGACTAAGTCACTCCCAAGGCCTAAGCATGAGATTCATACGACTGCTGTAGGCATTAGAGATCTTAAGATGTAATCTTGATTCTAGTGGGAGTTTTAGTTTTATTTTAGTTATATTTTAGTTATAATAAGATGCTCTTGTAAAACATTCTTTTGGATATGTTTAATGAAATTTGATTTCAGCATTATTTATTGTGATCTAAATAATGGTCCCAAAATAAGTTTATGTCATATTATAGGTCATCAAGTTGAGGACTTGATCATGAAACCCTATAAGTCATAGATGATATAAATTATGTTTTGTCCCTAGTCGAGGTTGTCAAAGTGGGACAATGGCAACCGCGAGAGACTAGATTGTGAGGTGACTGTTGGCTAAGTTTCATGGAGACAATGATATAATTATCGCAGTCAGTCACATAGATATATGTTGGTGAACATATGATCGGACATGACCCGCTGATGAGAAGTCTACAAGATAGTTATATCTGTGTCATAAGAGGTTCTCATTACGACTATAGAGTATAGTCCTTAGACTTGAGTTCATCATGCTTTCTTGCATATGAATTGGTACACTTTGACTTTGTCAAACGTCGACCCGTAACTGGCGACTATAACGGCACTGTTCAAGTTTATCATGAAGTGTGCGTTGAAACAGGGATGGAACAAGATGGAATTTGTCCCTCCTGTATAACAGGAGATAAATATCTCAGGGCCTATCGAAGATTTAATACTGAGAAAAATGTGTGGCCGCACTCAAACGAACTGTAGTTCAGTTGTTTGTAATGTTTCAGTATGAGATCAGGAGTTCGATAAACACGATGTTGGCTTAATAAGGATGACACCAATCTTGCCTTATGCCAAATCGAGATATAGAGACAAAAGGATTATAGGAATTGATGATTCCAGTACAAGTGGGAGATTGTTGGGATAGTGTCTTGAAATCACACTTGTACTCACTCCTGATGATAGTTGTGTGTCGAGATCAGACATTCGTGTAATACTGGGCGGTTACAATATTTTTCTAGAAGCCTCTTACAATCTGTAAGTTGTAGACTTACTGCCAGTATTATATGATCCTATAGGGTCACACACCTAAGCAAACTGGAAGCTACGACATGGAAATGATCATTATGGTAATGATCATATTAATGCGTATTGGATACACATTATTATCGACAAAATGGTGTTGTGTCGATCGACACAGCTTGTGTGTCGGTCGACACAGTTCGGGTTTCGAAAGGGCTTTTCGAAATTAAGACTTAATAAAGTCTGGCCCGTTAAGTGTGTTTTAGGTCGAATAAAACATGAGTGTCTCGACCTAAAAACGAGAGCCGTCGAGTTTTTCTCAGTGAGAAGAGCAGAAACACCAGAAACAGAGGATTCCCATTGATCCGGCACTAGCATCCCGTTTCCAGCTTGTGTGCGTGTGTATCTGGTAGAGGCAAGGCACCTGCGTTGCTCAACTGATCTCGTTCACCATTTCATTCCGCTGCCAGTTCAAGGTAAGAACGAGGTTGGTTAAATTTCAATATATCAAACCCTAGATCCTAGGAGATCCAACAATAAGGACTATGAAGATTTTCAGGAGAGTCATTCACCTCAAAATAACAAGAGGCTTGGTTGAGAGGCAGAAGATATACTTGGATCGTGATACGTTGAGAGGATCCCGAAGTTTCATGTTGAGATTTCGAGTTCGGAGAGATGTTTCGGAGAAGAGGTGAAGATTTTGCTTCGAGATTCAAGCTTGATGTTCGATACTTCGATGCACACTTATGTTTTCCCATTGATGAACAAGATAAGTTTGATTCGATGAAATGAGTTCAAATCTAAGAAAAATCTGATAGGAATCTGGAGAAAGAAGAGGATGAAGCAGATCAAATCGAAGCGAAGAACATATAAATGCACGGAAATGAACGGATTTTCCCGAGAATCAGAGAAAAATGAGTGAGGATCGCCGATTATGAACTCAAATCAACGGTGATAATCGATGATCGGAGACAAAATCGACGATTTCGAAGGAAGATAATGAAGATTTTTGGAGAGAAAAACCGTTAAGAGGTGCTTAACAGCTATGATACCATATTAGCTGAGTTCAAAGTATCTTCATTTAGTGATAAATAAGGTTACAAATGTTTTTGTATACAAGTATGGTCAACGATATTGTTAGTCAACTAACTAACTAAACATGTACACTCTATTGGATTGTCTTTACATGCCTTCTCTAACGCTAACCAAAAGGATGATTACATTTAATCAAATGATTATATTGTATATCTTAGAAGCCAACCAATCTCATTGTCATCAAAAAGTAAAAAAGTATGGTATGATCTACATCGGAGACTGAACACCACGCGATCGCCAACACATCATCATAGCTCAATTGGGTATATTCATTCTTAACAGAACTTGGCATCATCATAATCACTCCACCGGTAATCTACTAGGATAATATTGAAGCCAATTACCTGTCCACAAATCTAATATTTTATTCAAAGATGAAGCATGTAGTTATTGATTATCACTTTATATGAAATCAACTTCAAGACAATAAGGTAAGAGTCGCTCATGTATCGACACATGAACAACTTGTGAACAATCTTATCATGCCGCTAAGTGCATCATGGATCACAGCTCTACGGAACAAGATTGGAATGCCAAAGATCCCTCCATCGCGAGAGGGCATATTAGTGATACATACATATTCGTCAATGCAGAGATTTGTTTATCGTCAATTACTCCCTTTGTATATTTTTATTCTCTGAAATATTTAGTTTCCTTGTCATGTAATCTGCCTCAGTACATATTCATATACTCTTTATCAATGATATTCATTACTTTACAAAAACCTATACAAAAACATATCTATACTAATAAAACAGAAATACAAAATAGAAACTATCCATTCTTTTCAATTTATTTACAAACTATGCCACTAATTTTTTGTTTTTATTTTTATTTCATTCAAGGTAAGGTTTTCTTTAAGAAAAAGAACAAATTAAGCGATCATTTTTTTTCTCTATGAGATTTGCTAATCCTGTTTCATATCTAGTTTCCTTTTCATGTTGTAGCAAATCGTTTTTAAAATAAAATCAAGCAAACCAGATTTTTTTGAAACAATTTACAATCGATTGAAATTAGTTTCTAACAAGAATTTAAAATAGCATCATATCTCTTTTATCAATAAGCGTGCATAACAAGATTTTTTAACAAGATTCCGGACAAATTTTACGGATAACATACTTTATTTGACTAACAAGAATTTCAAATAGCATTATATCTCTCTCTTATCAATAAGCGTGCGAAAAAATGCTATATTTATTGATAGAGCAAGATTTAATCCCTATTCTACTGCAAGTGCACAGTTATGCTATTGTAGTATTCAGGGTATCGTATCCACAAGGACTCACGTTTCACACGATAGACTATATGTTCTTAAGTTAAGCTAAACCAATTCAGTGAAAGCAATAAACGAAGGCAAGTAAACAAAGGTGTGTTTTCAGTAGGAGAAAGGCGTTAGACTTAGGAAGTTCTCGGAAATCATACAATGCTAGACACTTAATTAACCGGATTCAGATTAAGCTCGAGTTCAAGAACTAGAAACACAATGCTAAACAATCCAATTCTCGCTGAGATTATTTCTATATCTAGCAACCTAGCGATCCAAATCTCTTTGTGATCCTAGAGTTCTAAACAAGCATTAAGAAAAGGTTCTTCGGTTCACAATTCTCCTAAACAAAATCTCTTTGTATCTAGTCAAATTTCTCACACTAAGTTTATTCAGATTATAACTCACACTCTCGTGCTAAGTTAATTATCTCATATCTAAATCCTAGGTGATCAATCCAGAATTCAGTATTAAGTGCAACTTAGGTGATGAATGAATAGATTTAGAATCCTAATCAGTCAGTTATCTAAACATGTATAAAACCCTATGAGAATTCCTAAATCTAACTAGGTTACTACTCAGACATGTTATCAGAATAACGACACATGATCGAATAGAAAACCAAAAGACTGAATAGATAAGTAAAGGGGTTCGAAATCCTTCTCTAAAAGGTTACAAGTAGCAAGAACAGCCCCTTGGCACAAATCTCTCAATCTCCAAGAAAGAACAAAACTAAGAACAAGATAAATGATAATGAGTGTGAAAACCTAATTAAAATTGCTAAACACGTTTTGGGGCTAGATTAAAATTAGGGAAAACTTCTGGGTCTTTTTGAAAATCTTCAAAACTTGTCTTCAACTCGGCGTGTAACTTATGTCGCCCTCAGTGTCGACCGACACCAAGGTCAGTGTCGGTCGACATCCAGTCGTGGTCGAGACACCAACTTCAGCTCCCTGCTCAAATCACCAGAAACGTCCTAGAATCCCGCTCTTTGCTCCAAACGCAAGCCTACCTGTAGAAGACTCAATAGACTCGAAAAACCAGGTTAAAGACTCAATATACACAACTATATCATGGTTGAAAACCTAGAAAAACCATGATATATCAACTCTCCCACACTTAGCTCTTGCTTGCCCTCAAGCAAGTAAAATAACTAAAGCATAAGAAAGAGGTTTGAAAACTCAGAAACTCATTTCGTCCTAGTAACTTTCGCATTCACATTCACTTAGTAAACCACTGAAAACTTTCCTACAGATATCAAGACCACAATATACTTCCCGCACACTAAGCAACTGTCCCAAGTAAACTCCACAATCAGATTAGGATATTCAAGTTAACCACACTAACCTCTGTATACAATTAGGTGCGGTCTTACAGAGGGAGTATCGGTCAGAGGACACATGGACTCAACTCAGTCAGTACTGACCACCAAACTGTCGTTTTCTGGTTCCTTTCTTTTCCCTTTCTCCCTTAGCACTGAATTTTCCCCACTGGGTATCATTTTATTTTTTCTATCAGTGCTCTTCCCTTTTCACTTGGGGTTTAACTTTGGATTTTTTCATGGATACACAAGAGGTAATAGGGGTCTCTACCACTCCCGTGACCACTTTGAAGCTACTAGCTTATCCTCGGTTTTAATCTCTCTTCTTTTTTTTTTAAGGGAGGGGAAAATCATGAACCATACTCAAACAGGATCACAGGCTGTGTCAAGTACATCAGAGGAATCCGATCCAGAGATCTCAAGCCCCTAAGTAAGAAATTAAAGTCAGGTTTAGTGGTGAAGTTAGTGATGGATCCTCCAAATACCTGGTTAGATATGGGTGTCCTTGGTAAGTTGATCCGTTTGGGTTTTCTAATAGTCATAGAACTACTGCAAGTCTGTCCAATGGTCACTTAGTTCTTGTTCCAGCGAAAATTTTCCTCGAAAAATCATAGTTTCATACACATTTTGACTCAATAAAACCAGTTTGAAAACAAGTGAAAACAAGTGACTGACTCTAAGAAAAAAAAAACACAATGTCAGTAGCCACATCCCTCACACTTAGACTGCACTGTCCCCAGTGCAATCGTAGCTTGGGTTCGGAAGAACAAGGCATAAGTAACCGAGAACTTGAGAAAACAGAAATCTTACATGTGGTCGCAGTCGATGTCGACCGACGCTCATCCAGTGTCGGGCGACATTGAGCTTTAGTCGACATCGATTTGCTCCTAATCGAGCATTATCGATTTCCATCCGTGTTCTCGAGTTTGGCGTCGACCGACACCGTGGTAATGTCGACCGACACTGATTTCTGCAAACATGTTCTATACGGCCCTGACACACAAAAACCAGAAAAATCAAAATACACAAGGACGAAAACCAAATAGAAGTGAAAACTAACCTACAGTTGGTTGCCTCCCACTCAGCGCTCGTTTAACGTCAATAGCTTGAGTGTATCGCGATTAGGCATTGGGTGGATTATCCAGATGGACAGTGTTGCCTTCTGGAATTTTAGCTTTTGCCCAGTAATGTTTCACCTTTTGCTCATTGATTGTGCACTCCTCGCCTTTGGAATTCATCAAGATAACAACTCCGTGTGGTATAGCTTCCTTGACGATGAATGCTCCTGACCAACAAGAACACAACTTGCCAGGAAAAAGTGTTAAGCGAGAGCTATAGAGGATTACCTGATCATTGGGTTCAAAGTTGCGTGAGATGATCTTCTTATCATGATATGCCTTTGTACGCTCCTTGTACAGCTTTGAGTTCTCATAGGCATGGTGGTGAATCTCATGTAACTCATTAAGCTGTATCAAACGTCTCTCAACTGCAGGTTTCAGGTCATAGTTCATCTGTTTCACAGCCCATCTAGCCTTATGCTAGAGCTCAACTGGAAGGTGACAAGCTTTCCCATAGAGTAGATGGAAAGGTGTAGTCCCAAGTGGCGTCTTAAACGCAGTCCTGTAGGCCCACAACGCATCATCCAGCTTAGCAGACCAGTCCTTCGTAGTCTTTCCCACTGTCTTCTCCAGAATCTCCTTGTTATATCGGTTTGAAACCTCAACCTGCCCACTAGTCTGAGGGTGGTATGGAGTAGCCACACGATGATTAACACCATGCTTTTTAAGCAACTTCTCGAAGACCTTGTTGATGAAGTGAGAACCACCATCACTTATCACAATCCTAGGCACTCCAAATCTGGGGAAGATGATAGTCTTAAACAGCTTAAGAACTACCGAAGAGTCATTGGTTGGACTTGCAATTCCTTCAACCCACTTGGATACATAGTCCACAACAACCAATATATACCTTTTCCCATAGGAAGATGGAAACGGACCCATGCAGTCGATGCCCCAGCAGTCAAAGACTTCAACCTCGAGGATGAAGTTTTGTGGCATCTCATGTCTCTTGCTGATCTTCCCCCTCCTCTGACACACATCACACTGAGAGATGAACAACTGAGCATCTCTGAACATCATAGGCCACCAGAAGCCTGCTTGAAGAACCTTGGAACACTGTCTTGAATGTAGCAAAGTGTCCAACATACTCAGAACCACGGCAGTGATACAGCACATTATCAACTTCAGACTCTGCGATGCAATGTCTGTAGATACCATCAGAGCAGTGCTTGTACAAGTAAGGTTCATCCCAATAATAGCGTCTAACTTCCCTAAGGAACTTCTTCTTAGCATAGCCTTTAAATACTTCAGGCTCATCATCCGCAGCAAGGTAGTTGGCTATGTCGGCGTACCAAGGTCTAGTAGAGAGAGAACCTTGGGCGACTGCAGCTATGAACATGTCAGCTTCATCATCGAGAATAGCAGCCTGTATCCGCAATGGATGTCGACCGACATCAGTGTTGATGTCGACCGACATAAGTGTTGATCAATTATCGTCCGCTTTTTCGAGTCGGGTGTCGACCGACATGAACTGAGTGTCTACCGACTCGTAGAAACTGCCTGAAATCCTGTCTCAACCTTGTAGATGTTCTCCTCTGGTAGAAAATCATCTATAGGGACGTCCTCATCGATCCTAATCCGTGATAAGTGATCAGCAACACCATCTTCTACTCCTTTCTTGTCTCTCACCTCTATGTCAAACTCTTGGAGCAGCAAAATCCATCTCAGCAGCCTTGGCTTAGAATCTTTCTTCTGCATCAGATACTTAAGCGCATAATGGTCAGTATGCACAACTACCTTGGATCCAATCAGATATGGTCGGAACTTCTTGAATGCAAACACAACTGCCAACAACTCCTTCTCAGTGGTTGCATAATTACTCCGAGCATCATCGAGAGTTCAACTGGCATAATAGATAGCATAGAGCTTCATGTCCTTTTTCTACCCAAGCACAGCTCCTACCGCATAATCGCTGGCATCACACATTACCTCAAAAGGCAGATTCCAATCCGGTGGTTGCACAATTGGGGCCGAGATCAAGGCATGTTTCAGCTCCTTGAATGCAGCATGACACTCATCTGTGAACTCAAACTTCACATCTTTGCAAAGAAGTGCAGTAAGTGGTCTAGCTATCTTGCTGAAGTCTTTAATAAATCTCCTATAAAAACCAGCATGCCCAAGATAACTCTTAATTCCCTTGACTGAATCCGGTGCCTGCAGCCATGTCATCACCTCAATCTTAGCTCTGTTCACCTCAATTCATGCCTCAGAAACTCTATGCCCAAGTACAATGCCATTTTTGACCATAAAATGACATTTTTCCCAGTTCAAAACCAGGTGCTTTTCCTCACAGCGAGCTAGCACCTTGCATAGAATATCCAGACAAACATGGAAAGATGGTCTGTAGACAGAGAAATCATCCATGAAGACCTCCATAAAATCCTCTATCATGTATGTGAAGATAGACATCATGCACCTCTGAAACGTCGTAGGAGCATTACACAGTCCGAAAGGCATTCTGCGGTATGCAAAGGTGCCATATGGACAGGTAAATGTGGTCTTCTCCTGGTCCTCTGGGTGGATAGGGATCTGAAAGAAACCAGAATAACCATCCAAGAAGCAGTAGTAAGGATGATTTGCCAACCTTTCCAACATCTGATCAATGAAAGGGAGTGGAAAGTTGTCTTTTCTGATGGATGCATTCAGCTTCCTGTAGTCTATGCACATCCAGTGGCCAGTGATTGTCCTCGTAGGAATCAGCTCATTTTTGTCATTTTCACCACTGTGACTCCTCCTTTCGTAGGAACCACATGAACCGGTTCTGACCCAATCACTGTCTGAAATATGGTAGATGATCTCAGCTTGCAGCAGCTTCATGATCTCTTTCTTCACAACCTCCTTCAGGTTAGGATTCAAACGCTCAACGACATGCTCTCATCCTCAAGGTGTATTCTATGCATGCACAAGTCTGGAGAGATACCTGAAATATCATCAAGAGAATAGCCAAGAGTCTTGCGATGCTTGCGCAGCTTTCTTAGCAGTAAAGTGAGTTCTGCGTTATTCAAATCAGCATTGACAATGACAGGATAAGTGGAATTTTTACCTAAGAGCGCGTATTTGAGCCTTGCAGGCAGCTGCTTCAGCTCAATCTTTGGAGCTTTCTCTTCGCTCCAATCTCTCGCAGTTGGTGTCGACCAATTCGCTTGTGGTGTCGGTCGACATTGGATGGTATCGGCCACTTCCAAGTTCATCACTTGCTCAGTAGCGTACATCAGCCTCAAATACCCAGTAGCAGCTTCATCCTCCATCTCCAACTCATGCTTGGAACTCATTAAAGCTCTTTACAAAGGGTCGACAGGATGCATTTGATTGAAGAATTCTACAGCCAGATTCTCAATCGTTTCAACATAGAAGGTCTGTCCATCAATGGTGGGGTGTCTCATCAACTTGTCCATGTCAAAATTCATCACCAGATCACCCACATTTAGTCCAATCTTTCCTCTTTTCACATCAATGATTGCACCAGCTGTAGCCAAGAATGGTCTGCCCAAGATAAGAGGGTCCTTAGGCTCATCATTGTACTGCAGGACTACGAAGCCAGGTGGGATAACACATTCTCCAATCTTCACTGGTACATCTTCCAAGATACCTTCAGGAATTCTCATGGAACGATCAGCTAGAATCAAGGAGATCCTAGTAGGTGTGAAGTCTGTGATTCCCATCTGCTTAGAAACTGAATATGGCATTGGATTGACACTTGAACCCAAATCACAAAGTGACCTCTCAAATATGTTGCTGAAGATGGTACAGTCCAAGACAAAGCTCCCTGAGTCCTTTTGCTTCTCAGGAACTCTTTTTAGAATGACAGCACTACAGACTTCAGTGATCATCATCACACTCTCTTCATCTCCCATGTCAGAAGTCAACATCTGTTTCAAACACCTCTTCAACACTTGGTTGTTGTTGATAGTATCCATCAATGGCATTGGGAGAGTTAGCTTGCTCAGCATAGCCATGTATTTAGCCTTGAACCGATCAAACTTGGACTGCTTAGGGTTTCTCGGGAAAGGTATCTTGGTTTTATACACTTTCCCACTAGCTATAGGGGATTTCTTTGTAGCATTAGAGTATGTACGCTGCTGGTGTCGACCGACATCAGCTTGGTCTCGGTCGACATTGCTCGATTTTGATCTGTCATCGACCCCGCAATCGATCTCGGTCGATTTCTGTTCCAGCAACTACTCCATCATAGCTTCCAGCTTACTCTCATGAGCATTAATAGCAGGAGGAGTCTGAAAGGAAGATGATCCATAGGTTCTCTGATAGGAGTTGTTCTGCTGAAAAGGCTTCTGGTAACCTGCATTCTGACCATATCCAGAAGAGTTCTGATTGCTTGTGAAAGCACTCTTCTGTCCACCATTGAAGAACTTGTTGTTCTGCTGATTTCCAAACCTGTTTCCTTAAAATCCATAACCACCAATGTAGTTCACATCTTCTTCTGTGCAGCCTTCTTCAGGTCCAAACTCTTCAACATCTTTAGCAAAATGGACATGCTTCTTGCTAGTCAACAAGCTGTGAACAATATCCAACTTGTTCTTCATATCAGCTATCTGCAGATGATCAACCTTTCCACCAGACTCTTTCCTTCTCTGATCTACAGTCTTAGTGTTGTTGCTGCTCACAAGGTTCTCAATCAATATCCTAGCCTGCTCACGAGTCTTTGTGTTGAAGTTACCATTGCTGGCAGCATCTAACACAAATTGGTACCAGAGATCCACACCTCTGAAGAAAATGCCCAGCAGCTGAACTTCAAAGAATCCATGATGGGGACAGTCTCGTTGGTACATCTTAAACCTTACCCAAGCTGACTTAAGCGGCTATGTAGGTCCCTGAGTGAATGTCAGCAGGTCCTGTCTGAGCTGATCGGAGCGAGCATCATCATAGAAATGTTGCAGGAACTCTCTCTTCACTGCATCCCAAGTAGGTAACTTCCCAGGTGGAAATTGCTTAAGCAAAGCTGCAGCTTCTCCAGCAAGAGAGTATGGAAAAAGCTTGATGAAAAGGAAGTCATAACCCACTCCATTGTGCTTCATCCTAGTGACGAAGGCTTCAAAGTCCTCAATGTGGTCCATGGGTTGCTCATGTGGAAGACCATGGAAAGGATGCTGCCTCAGAAGCATATAGTAGACAGTCTTGAGTTCAAAATCATTCATTTCAAAAGGAGGAGGTACAATTGATGACCGGTTAGCATAAAACTCATTTGGTCGGTTGTAATCAGCAAGAGTCCTCTCAGCAGCAGGAGGATTAGGTGGTTGTCCATTACCTCCAGCATTAACCATCTTCCTCTCACCTTGAGGCTTCTCAGGTTCAGGGATCACATGTCCTTGGGCATCAATCCTTTGCCCCTGATCATTGTATGGGTTGTTCTGTTGGTCTCTCAGAACTCCTTCAGCATTTAGTCTCAAAATCAAACGATTGTTCATCATCTTTGAAGTTCTCTGACCCTTTCTCTTCGTTCTCCCAAGTTTAGCAAGCTCCTCAAGCCTGAGGTTCAAAAGCTCTTCGTTTGGATTGCTACAGGTGTGACGACTTGGCATACACTGATCTCAAAGCTGAAATCCGTGAGGAGTGTCGGGCGACACTAAAGAGGTGTTGGTCGACGCTGGATGCTTTAGTCGATTCCTGCAACAACAAAACGAGCCAAACCAAGAAAAATCAGTAACAAAGAAATAAAAATGACTTAGACTAAACTTTAAAACAAAATATATCGGTGAACTCAGTTGAGTCCCCGGCAACGGCGCCAAAAACTTGATAGAGCAAGATTTAATCCCTATTCTACTGCAAGTGCACAGTTATGCTATTGTAGTATTCAGGGGTATCGTATCCACAAGGACTCACGTTTCACACGATAGACTATATGTTCTCAAGTTAAGCTAAACCAATTCAGTGAAAGCAATAAACGAAAGCAAGTAAACAAAGGGGTGTTTTGACTAGGAGAAAGGCGTCAGACTTAGGAAGTTCTCGGGAATCATACAATGCTAGACACTTAACTAACCAGATTCAGATTAAGCTCGAGTTCAAGAACTAGAAACACAATGCTAAACAATCCAACTCTCGCTGAGATTATTTCTATATTTAGCAACCTAGCGATCCAAATCTCTTTGTGATCCTAGAGTTCTAAACAAGCATTAAGAGCAGGTTCTTCGGTTCACAATTCTCCTAAACCAAATCTCTTTGTATCTAGTCAAATTGCTCACACTAAGTTTATTCAGATTATAACTCACACTCTCGTGCTAAGTTAATTATCTCATATCTAAATCCTAGGTGATCAATCCAGAATTCAGTATTAAGTGCAACTTAGGTGATGAACAAATAGATTTAGAATCCTAATCAGTCAGTTATCTAAACATGTATAAAACCCTATGATAATTCCTAAATCTAACTAGGTTACTACTCAGACATATTATCAGAATAACGACACATCATCGAATAGAAAATCAAAAGACTGAATAGATAAGTAAAGGGGTTTGAAATCCTTCTCTCAAAGGTTACAAGTAGCAAGAACAGCCCCTTGGCAAAAAACTCTCAATCTCCAAGCAAGAACGAAAGTAAGAACAAGATAAATGCTAAAGAGTCTGAAAACCTAATTAAAACTGCTTAACACGTTTTGGGGCTAGATTAGAATTAGAGAAAACTTCTGGGTCTTTTTGCAAATCTTAAAAACTTGTCTTCAACTCGGCGTGTAACTTCTGTCGACATCCAGTCGTGGTCGAGACACCAACTTCAGCTCTCTGCTCAAATCACCAGAAACGTCCTAGAATCCCGCTCTTTGCTCCAAACGCAAGCCTACATGTAGAAGACTCAATAGACTCGAAAACCAGGTTAAAGACTCAATATACACAACTATATCATGGTTGAAAACCTACAAAAACCATGATATATCACCTATTAACGATGAAATTGATTTACTCGCATATTCCCATGATATACTACAAACGGCTCTATGATAACTGGAGTTGTAAGGGCCCTGACCCAGCCCATTTAAATTTTTTGAGAAAAGAAGAAATAAAGCCCAAATAGAGCAAGCCCAAGCCCATTAGCCTTCTAAAACCCTAGGGTTCCCATCTCCATTTCCCTATTTAAAGGAGCCTCCACCATTGAGAAAAGGGAAAAAGGAGATCCCGGCGAAGCTCTGCTCCCGTCCCGTCGCAGCCACCGCATCCAGAGAGTAGATCTAGGGCTTCTACATCGTTTGGCATTGAAGGAAATCCGGTAAGCCATTTTTCAGATCTGTTTCCTTTCAACCCGAGAGCTAAAATGGCCATATCTTTTTAACCGTGCGGAATCTGGGAAATCCGAGAACACCATCGCGTTCCTCTCGACGAGACGAAGCCAACGAGACCGACCACGCCTCCAGAAACCACCGGACGCGCCCGCACGCTCCACCGGAAGATCCGCGAGCATACCTGACGCGCCGCCGCCGTTCTCCATGCGCCGCCGCCGTCCGCCGTCACGCGCCGCCGCCGTTCGCCGGAGCTCCGCTAGATGTGTGCCGAGATGTATGTCGTGATGTGTGCCGTGAGGTGTATGTTGGGATGTGTGTTGTGGTGTGCACCTACAGGGCAGTCGGTACTAGTGAGGTGGTGTTGGGGTCAACGTGGTTCAGAGTATTGTTCAACCAAGTGTGCTAAAGTGTCAAGGATGTGAAGAAGATCAGACGAGAGGCTAATGCGAGAATACTGCTAGGAGCATTGTAAGAGCTGCAAGGAGTGCTACATGAGTTGCAAGAGGTCAATGGAAGGACCGGATTGCAAGGAGTGCTACAGGAGTTGCAAGAGGTCGATGGAAAGACCGGATTGCAAGGAGGCCATTTGGAAGTGGCGGTGTTCCGACTGGATTAAGCGTCAGGAGTTGCTTGAGTTGCTTGGATCACAAGGAGCAGCAAGAGGCTATCCAAATCTGTTCCAAGTAGGGAATCTTGGAATCGGTTTGTGACATCAACTTCAATGAGTTATGGGGCTCGTTGAAGATTGATCAAGCCGGAAGCTGGAGAAGATCTTCGTGGTACAACGGGCTCAAGATACAACAGTGGGACCGGAAGGGAAACGGTCTACCCTGGAGTTCTTTGTGGATTACTGGAGCAGCTAATGGAGTTCCGCAAGACGGAAAGAAGATCGCAGAAGCGTTTTGGGAAGTGGCGTTGTGGCATTTGGAATTGCCCGACAAGCTGGACGTCTGTAATTGCAAGCTCAAATGGACAAAGCAGGATATTGGAAATGGAAATCCAACGGAAGAGTGTTAGGAAAACACTTTGGAGGATTGGCAAGAAGCTGCAAAGAAGGGCAAAGGAGGACAAGCTTAATGGGGAAGGAAACCCAAAGGATGGTGTTTGGAAAGCACCACAACCGGATCACAAGGTAGGACACCTTGACCTGGAAGTCAGATTGGAAGATGGTTTGGATATCAGAGTGCGCAGCGGAAGCGTGGCATTGGAGCATATCAGGAGTTCAGTGGGTCATTCCCCACTAGCCAGATAGCCATAATGGACATGGTTGGCTGCATCCGTCACAGAGGTTAGCAAGGATGTCTGCTTGGGTGAAAGTCGACGCCATAGTGCACGGGAATGGAAACCGTTGGGGAGAATGGGATTGGAAGCGGAGCATCGAATTCAAGACTTAGAACCACTCGAGGGATGAGTGTTGTTTCTAAACGTTGGAGACCGACCCTAATAGACATGGGCGGTAGTATGTGGCATTGGAGTGCATTCTAGTAGCTGCTAATTGATTGGTACCAAGGAGAAGAACACTTCAGAGCATGGTTAGAAATAAGGGGGGGGGAGAAGCAGTCTTCAGGATTCAAGGACAAGATCTTTTCAAGCAGGCAAGCGATCAAGTTCAGTCTCAATTCAGCAAAGTTTGCAGAGCAGTCATTGGTAAGGAGTTGCAGTGGAGAACCCTCGCCACAGAATTCGGGACGAATTATTTTAAGGGGGGGAGAATTGTAAGGGCCCTGGCCCAGCCCATTTAAATTTTTTGAGAAAAGAAGAAAGAAAGCCCAAATAGAGCAAGCCCAAGCCTATTAGCCTTCTAAAACCCTAGGGTTCCCATCTCCATTTCCCTATTTAAATGAGCCTCCACCATTGAGAAAAGGGAAAAAGGAGATCTCGGCGAAGCTCTGCTCCCGTCCCGTCGCAGCCACCGCATCCAGAGAGTAGATCTAGGGCTTCTACATCGTTTGGCATTGAAGAAAATCCGGTAAGCCATTTTTCAGATCTGTTTCCTTTCAACCCGAGAGCTAAAATGGCCATATCTTTTTATCCGTGAGGAAGCTGGGAAATCCGAGAACACCATCGCGTTCCTCTCGACGAGACGAAGCCAACGAGACCGACCACGCCTCCAGAAACCACCGGACGCGCCCGCACGCTCCACCGGAAGATCCGCGAGCATACCTGACGCGCCGCCGCCGTTCTCCATGCGCCGCCGCCGTCCGCCGTCACGCGCCGCCGCCGTTCGCCGGAGCTCCGCTAGATGTGTGCCGAGATGTATGTCGTGATGTGTGCCGTGAGGTGTATGTTGGGATGTGTGTTGTGGTGTGCACCTACAGGGCAGTCGGTACTAGTGAGGTGGTGTTGGGGTCAACGTGGTTCAGAGTATTGTTCAACCAAGTGTGCTAAAGTGTCAAGGATGTGAAGAAGATCAGACGAGAGGCTAATGCGAGAATACTGCTAGGAGCATTGTAAGAGCTGCAAGGAGTGCTACAGGAGTTGCAAGAGGTCAATGGAAGGACCGGATTGCAAGGAGTGCTACAGGAGTTGCAAGAGGTCGATGGAAAGACCGGATTGCAAGGAGGCCATTTGGAAGTGGCGGTGTTCCGACTGGATTAAGCGTCAGGAGTTGCTTGAGTTGCTTGGATCACAAGGAGCAGCAAGAGGCTATCCAAATCTGTTCCAAGTAGGGAATCTTGGAATCGGTTTGTGACATCAACTTCAATGAGTTATGGGGCTCGTTGAAGATTGATCAAGCCGGAAGCTGGAGAAGATCTTCGTGGTACAACGGGCTCAAGATACAACAGTGGGACCGGAAGGGAAACGGTCTGCCCTGGAGTTCTTTGTGGATTACTGGAGCAGCTAATGGAGTTCCGCAAGACGGAAAGAAGATCGCAGAAGCGTTTTGGGAAGTGGCGTTGTGGCATTTGGAATTGCCCGACAAGCTGGACGTCTGTAATTGCAAGCTCAAATGGACAAAGCAGGATATTGGAAATGGAAATCCAACGGAAGAGTGTTAGGAAAACACTTTGGAGGATTGGCAAGAAGCTGCAAAGAAGGGCAAAGGAGGACAAGCTTAATGGGGAAGGAAACCCAAAGGATGGTGTTTGGAAAGCACCACAACCGGATCACAAGGTAGGACACCTTGACCTGGAAGTCAGATTGGAAGATGGTTTGGATATCAGAGTGCGCAGCGGAAGCGTGGCATTGGAGCATATCAGGAGTTCAGTGGGTCCTTCCCCACTAGCCAGATAGCCATAATGGACATGGTTGGCTGCATCGGTCACAGAGGTTATCAAGGATGTCTGCTTGGGTGAAAGTCGACGCCATAGTGCACGGGAATGGAAACCGTTGGGGAGAATGGGATTGGAAGCGGAGCATCGAATTCAAGACTTAGAACCACTCGAGGGATGAGTGTTGTTTCTAAACGTTGGAGACCGACCCTAATAGACATGGGCGGTAGTATGTGGCATTGGAGTGCATTCTAGTAGCTGCTAATTGATTGGTACCAAGGAGAAGAACACTTCAGAGCATGGTTAGAAATAAGGGGGGGAGAAGCAGTCTTCAGGATTCAAGGACAAGATCTTTTCAAGCAGGCAAGCGATCAAGTTCAGTCTCAATTCAGCAAAGTTTGCAGAGCAGTCATTGGTAAGGAGTTGCAGTGGAGAACCCTCGCCACAGAATTCGGGACGAATTATTTTAAGGGGGGGAGAATTGTAAGGGCCCTGGCCCAGCCCATTTAATTTTTTTGAGAAAAGAAGAAAGAAAGCCCAAATAGAGCAAGCCCAAGCCCATTAGCCTTCTAAAACCCTAGGGTTCCCATCTCCATTTCCCTATTTAAAGGAGCCTCCACCATTGAGAAAAGGGAAAAAGGAGATCTCGGCGAAGCTCTGCTCCCGTCCCGTCGCAGCCACCGCATCCAGAGAGTAGATCTAGGGCTTCTACATCGTTTGGCATTGAAGAAAATCCGGTAAGCCATTTTTCAGATCTGTTTCCTTTCAACCCGAGAGCTAAAATGGCCATATCTTTTTATCCGTGAGGAAGCTGGGAAATCCGAGAACACCATCGCGTTCCTCTCGACGAGACGAAGCCAACGAGACCGACCACGCCTCCAGAAACCACCGGACGCGCCCGCACGCTCCACCGGAAGATCCGCGAGCATACCTGACGCGCCGCCGCCGTTCTCCATGCGCCGCCGCCGTCCGCCGTCACGCGCCGCCGCCGTTCGCCGGAGCTCCGCTAGATGTGTGCCGAGATGTATGTCGTGATGTGTGCCGTGAGGTGTATGTTGGGATGTGTGTTGTGGTGTGCACCTACAGGGCAGTCGGTACTAGTGAGGTGGTGTTGGGGTCAACGTGGTTCAGAGTATTGTTCAACCAAGTGTGCTAAAGTGTCAAGGATGTGAAGAAGATCAGACGAGAGGCTAATGCGAGAATACTGCTAGGAGCATTGTAAGAGCTGCAAGGAGTGCTACAGGAGTTGCAAGAGGTCAATGGAAGGACCGGATTGCAAGGAGTGCTACAGGAGTTGCAAGAGGTCGATGGAAAGACCGGATTGCAAGGAGGCCATTTGGAAGTGGCGGTGTTCCGACTGGATTAAGCGTCAGGAGTTGCTTGAGTTGCTTGGATCACAAGGAGCAGCAAGAGGCTATCCAAATCTGTTCCAAGTAGGGAATCTTGGAATCGGTTTGTGACATCAACTTCAATGAGTTATGGGGCTCGTTGAAGATTGATCAAGCCGGAAGCTGGAGAAGATCTTCGTGGTACAACGGGCTCAAGATACAACAGTGGGACCGGAAGGGAAACGGTCTGCCCTGGAGTTCTTTGTGGATTACTGGAGCAGCTAATGGAGTTCCGCAAGACGGAAAGAAGATCGCAGAAGCGTTTTGGGAAGTGGCGTTGTGGCATTTGGAATTGCCCGACAAGCTGGACGTCTGTAATTGCAAGCTCAAATGGACAAAGCAGGATATTGGAAATGGAAATCCAACGGAAGAGTGTTAGGAAAACACTTTGGAGGATTGGCAAGAAGCTGCAAAGAAGGGCAAAGGAGGACAAGCTTAATGGGGAAGGAAACCCAAAGGATGGTGTTTGGAAAGCACCACAACCGGATCACAAGGTAGGACACCTTGACCTGGAAGTCAGATTGGAAGATGGTTTGGATATCAGAGTGCGCAGCGGAAGCGTGGCATTGGAGCATATCAGGAGTTCAGTGGGTCCTTCCCCACTAGCCAGATAGCCATAATGGACATGGTTGGCTGCATCGGTCACAGAGGTTATCAAGGATGTCTGCTTGGGTGAAAGTCGACGCCATAGT
Source organism: Orychophragmus violaceus (assembly GCA_030180135.1). Lineage (NCBI taxonomy): Eukaryota > Viridiplantae > Streptophyta > Magnoliopsida > Brassicales > Brassicaceae > Orychophragmus > Orychophragmus violaceus. Next base: position 18,605,446 of record CM058235.1, on the reverse strand, counting down.
GCACGGGAATGGAAACCGTTGGGGAGAATGGGATTGGAAGCGGAGCATCGAATTCAAGACTTAGAACTACTCGAGGGATGAGTGTTGTTTCTAAACGTTGGAGACCGACCCTAATAGACATGGGCGGTAGTATGTGGCATTGGAGTGCATTCTAGTAGCTGCTAATTGATTGGTACCAAGGAGAAGAACACTTCAGAGCATGGTTAGAAATAAGGGGGGGAGAAGCAGTCTTCAGGATTCAAGGACAAGATCTTTTCAAGCAGGCAAGCGATCAAGTTCAGTCTCAATTCAGCAAAGTTTGCAGAGCAGTCATTGGTAAGGAGTTGCAGTGGAGAACCCTCGCCACAGAATTCGGGACGAATTATTTTAAGGGGGGGAGAATTGTAAGGGCCCTGGCCCAGCCCATTTAATTTTTTTGAGAAAAGAAGAAAGAAAGCCCAAATAGAGCAAGCCCAAGCCCATTAGCCTTCTAAAACCCTAGGGTTCCCATCTCCATTTCCCTATTTAAAGGAGCCTCCACCATTGAGAAAAGGGAAAAAGGAGATCTCGGCGAAGCTCTGCTCCCGTCCCGTCGCAGCCACCGCATCCAGAGAGTAGATCTAGGGCTTCTACATCGTTTGGCATTGAAGAAAATCCGGTAAGCCATTTTTCAGATCTGTTTCCTTTCAACCCGAGAGCTAAAATGGCCATATCTTTTTATCCGTGAGGAATCTGGGAAATCCGAGACCACCATCGTGTTCCTCTCGACGAGACGAAGCCAACGAGACCGACCACGCTTCCAGCAACCACCGGACGCGCCCGCACGCTCCACCGGAAGATCCGCGAGCAGACCTGACGCGCCGCCGCCGTTCTCCACGCGCCGCCGCCGTCCGCCGTCACGCGCCGCCGCCGTTCGCCGGAGCTCCGCCGCCGTCCGCCGTCACGCGCCGCCGCCGTTCGCCGGAGCTCCGCCGCCGTCTACCACCGGAGCCGCCTCCGATTCAACTCGGCCGGCGACCAAGTCAACTCGGTTGACCGGGTCATTGACCGGGTCGGGTCGGTTGACTGGGTCGGGTCGGTTGACCGGGTCAGGTCGGTTGACCGGGTCGGGTCAGTTGACCGGGTCTGTTGACCGTTGACCGTTGACCGGGTCCGCTTTAGGTTAACCGTTTCAATTTCCAATTTCGATTCTGATTTTAATTTCAATTCCCGGTTTAGGTCGGTTAAGCTGGTTTGATCTGGGTATTTTCAATCGATCATATCTAGCTCATCCTAAGCCCGATTTAAGCGATTCAAAAGCCTATCTCACTCGATTTCTCGTCCTCTTTGCAGATCTGATGTCCGTTCGGGCTGAGGAACCTTCTAAATTACCGTTTTGCCCTCTTCTTTGGCTAAGGTGAGGACCAGTTGTGATCTTCCCTTACTCCATTCAGTTCCGGACGCAAGTCCTTCGTTAATGTCGTCTTGCCTAGGTAGTCTAGGGCAGTAGAGAGCTCCATGTGATTGATTTCAGAACGTAGAATGCTAGGTTATCGCTTAAACCGAAAACGTTGCTTGTGTGTGATGGCTTGTATGGATTAGGTTGCGGTAGAAATTGTTTGACAGGACAAGGTACGAGGTTCGTTCCGTGATTGTCCTTGATCGTCGGAGGAGGGTCCTGGCGAGCCCTCCCGTGGTGGTGTGTTGTGGTTCGAAGGTTCGCAAGCCGTTTGTTTGCTGTGGAAAGGGCGTAATGGCCGGTCCGTGGGTGGGATTAGGGGAAGGCAGCCCTAGTCTGCAACCATAGACAGGTAGTTATTCGTAGTTTGATTTTAATGTGCCTTCGGGCATTGCGTGCAAGGTGATATTAGCTTAGAACTTGTTTCGTAGTTGTGTGGCGTAAGCCGGGATCGCGGATTCCTTTGTCCGCCCTCACTGGGTAATTGTGTTTGAAACAATTACTCAGGCCTCCTTTCCTTTTCCTTTCTTTTTCCCTCCAGGTCCGGATGCAGGGTTGACTAATCGAGTGACGTGATTGGTGGATTTGAATACGAAGGAAGCGCCGGGTTCCTGGGACCAGTTGAGATGGCGTCCCGGTTGGACCATTTTCGGCTCAACGGGCAACCTAATGCCGCGTCTCCGGTTCGCCGGGAGACGGGTGTTACAATTTGGTATCAGAGCCTAGGTCAAGATCACCCAGTCCTGTCCTGGGAGATCGGCTTTCGTTGTTTTCCTAAAAACCGTGTTTTCAAATCTTTTTCAAAAGCGTTTACGAAAGTTTATAAAATGGTTACTTTGCGAAAGGCTTTTTCAAGCACCAACTATATCATAGATTGTTCTCCACGCCGTGAAGGATTGTTTAGTTGATCCTGATTCAATTCTTAGATTCATATCAACCTAAACATGCGATCTAGGTTCTTCTCAGAATAGAAACAAACGATGATCTCACCTTATACCTGTTTGCAGCGGAAATAGATGGTATGTCTGAGATCAGAGAAACACCGAGGGATGAATCCTCCAAAGGTTCACACACGCGATCACAGGAAACGACTGCTAGATCACTAGAGGATTTCGGCGCAGAGAGAGAGAGTTTTCGGCTGGGTGGCTAGGGTTAATTGTCCAGAAACTCGAGTTTTACCTTATAAAACTTGTCCGGTTCCGTTTGGGCCATTTGGCCCAAACACCAATTAACTAGACGGTACTCGCGCACTGTGTCGACCGATACCCCTTGTGTATCGATCGACACACAGTGCCTAAACCGTTTTATTCTCTCTAAGTACAGTAAATGCCTAGCACTTTTACCGTACTTCTGCTAAACCGTTCCTACACATTTTCCTGTTAGCTTAGGCGTGTGACCCATATGGGATCATATAATAAAGGCAATAAGTCCAAGACTTATAGATCATGAGCGGACTCTAGCAAGCCATCATGACCCCCAGTATTATATGACTTATGTCTGATCATTGACATACTCTTACTTTCTAGAGACAGTACCGAGATTACTGGACACAATTCCAACAATCTCCCACTTGTACTGGAATCTCTGTATTCATAATCCCTTTCGTCTCAATATCTCGATTAGTCATAAGGCAAGATTAGTGTCATCCTTATAAAGCCTAATCTTGTTCATCGGACTCTGATTTGATACTGACAATACAAACGACTCGGGAAAGTCCGTTTGAGCATGGCCATGCGTTTTCCAGTATTCAAATCTCCGATTGGCCAAGAGATATTCACTCCATTTATATTGGAGGGACAAATCCCATCTTGTTCCATCACTGTAAACTACTCATTTCATAATGCACCCAAACAAGGTCCTTATAGCTATCACAGAATGATAGCGTTAGACAATGATCAAAGTACATCAGTCCATGTGCAGTCACATGCATGTGAACTCAGGTCTAAGGACTATACTCTATAGTCGTAGTAAGAATCTCTTATGACACAGATATAAATATCCTGAAGAGTTCTTATTAGCGGGTCTTGTCCGGTCGTATGTTCCCAACATACACCTATGTACTGACTTTGATGCCGAGCATCTATGACACACTGAGACTTCGTCATAAGTCACGTACCAATCCAATCTTACACGGTTGTTGGTGTTCCAATTTCAACAACCTTCGACTAGGGACAGGATGATATAAAACATTTATCAAATATAGGATCTCATGATCAAGCTAAATGATTTCGATGACTCAAGATCGAATCATTTACTTCGATGACCTATAAAATGGTTCATATCATTTTGGAACGATTATTTCATCACAGTTAAAATAATCTTGAAATAATAATTTCATTAAAACATAAATAATAATGTTTTACAAGAACATATCAAATAACTAAAATAAAGCTCACAAAACTCCCACTCAAATTTAGATTACATTTCAATGTTTCTAATGCCTACAGCTTCAGTCAGGAACTCGAGCTTAGGCCTTGGGAGTGGCTTTGTCAAAGGATCAGCGACATTATCATCTGTCGGAACTCGGCTGATCTTGACTTCCTTTCTATTAATGATGTCACGTATCAAGTGATATCTTCTTTGAACATGCTTGGATTTCTGGTGTGATCTTGGTTCCTTTGCCTGAGCTATAGCACCATTGTTGTCACAAAATAGTGCCAGAGGCTCAGCCGCATCTGGTATCACACCTAGTTCCATAATGAACTTTCGAATCCAAACAGCTTCCTTCGCTGCTTCTGAGGCGGCGATATATTCAGCTTCCGTAGTGGAATCAGCAACGGTGTCCTGCTTGGAGCTTCTCCAACTTACTGCACCGCCATTCAGACAAAAGACATAACCGGACTGTGACCGGAAATCATCTGTGTCTGTCTGGAAACTTGCGTCCGTGAATCCACTGACTTTAAGCACATCACTTCCACCGTACACTAAGAACTTATCCTTAGTATGTCTTAGATACTTCAAGATGTTCTTTACGGCAATCCAATGGTTTTCACCTGGATTTGACTGGTATCTACTCGTCATGCTCAATGCGTAAGCAACATCAGGACGAGTACAGATCATGGCATACATGACAGATCCTATTGCAGATGCATAAGGAATATTCTTCATGCGCTCAAGCTCAGCAGCCGACGTAGGGCTCTGCTTCTTGCTTAGCGTCGTGCCATGTACCATTGGCGTGAAGCCCTTCTTGGAATCTTTCATGCTGAATCTTTGTAGGACTTTGTCAATGTATGAGTCTTGACACAAGCCTATCAGCCTCTTAGGTCTATCCCGATAGATCCTAATTCCAAGAACGTATGCGGCTTCACCCATGTCTTTCATGGAAAAACAACTTCCAAGCCAGTCTTTTACAGACTTCAGCATTGGAATGTCGTTTCCGAGAAGCAGTATGTCATCAACATACAGAATAAGAAAAACGATTTTGCTCCCACTAGTTTTCTTATACACGCATTGTTCTTCTTCGTTTCTGATAAAATCAAATTGCTTGATCGCTTCATCAAAACGAAGATTCCAGCTCCTCGATGCTTGCTTCAATCCATAAATGGATTTATGAAGTTTGCATACTTTCCCAGCATTCTTTGGATCTATGTAACCGTCAGGTTGCGTCATATACACATCCTCTTCCAGAATACCATTCAGGAAGGCGGTTTTCACGTCCATCTGCCAAATTTCATAATCATGAAAAGCTGCAGTTGCTAGTAGAATCCGAATAGATTTCATCATAGCCACCGGTGAATAGGTTTCATCGTAGTCCACACCGTGAACTTGTCTGAAACCTTTTGCCACCAACCTGGCTTTATAAATCTGGACATTTCCATCCACGTCAATCTTCTTCTTGAAGATCCATTTGCACTCGATGGCTTTTACACCAACGGGTAAGTCAACCAACGAAAATACTTGGTTGACCGACATGGAGTCCATTTCGGAATCAGTGGCCTTGCGCCACTTAGAGGAATCTGGGCCCATCATGGCTTGATTGAAGTTCGATGGTTCATCACCATCAATGATCAAAAGATCATGACAGTCAGTCACGAGAAATCCCTGATATCTCTCGGGTTCGTGACGGATCCTCCCGGATCTTCGAACTTCAGGTACTACAGGTTCAGGCTCTACAATTTCTTGTAGATCCTCCTGCTGCTTTTCCTCATTAGGTTGAGCAGTATCCTGTTCATCTTGAATTTCTTCAAGCAGTACCTTACTCCCACTGTCTTTCTTAGAGAGAAACTCTCTCTCAAGAAAGTTACAATCCCGGGCAACAAAGATCTTGTTCTCGGAACGTAGATAGAAGTAATAAGCCTTGGTTTCCCGTGGATAACCAATGAAGTAGCATTTATCAGATTTTGGTGTAAGCTTATCTGAGATTAATCTCTTAACATAGGCTTCACAACCCCAAATTCTTAGATAAGACAGCACTGGAGCTTCTCCAGTCCATAATTCATATGGTGTCTTTGCTACTGCTTTTGATGGCGCTCTATTTAGTGTGAACACTGCTGTTAGCAGAGCATATCCCCAAAGGGATATTGGAAGGTCTGTGTGACTCATCATAGATCGAACCATATCCAATAAGGTCCGATTTCTCCTCTCAGACACACCATTCCATTGAGGTGTTCCAGGAGGAGTGAGTTGGGATACAATCCCACACTCTCTTAGATGATCACTGAATTCTTGGCTTAAGTATTCTCCTCCTCGGTCGGACCGAAGAGCCTTAATGCTTTTGCCAAGTTGGTTCTGTACTTCATTTTGGAATTCTCTGAACTTCTCAAAAGATTCAGACTTATGTTTCATCAAGTAAACATATCCATACCTACTGAAATCATCAGTGAAGGTAATGAAGTACTGATAGTTTCCTCTTGCATTAGTGGACATTGGGCCACACACATCAGTGTGTATCAGGCCCAATAAGTCACTGGCCCTCTCGTTAGGTTTATTAAAGGGGGCCCGTGTCATTTTGCCCATCATGCATGATTCGCATTTCTCACATGACTCAAAGTCAAATGAGCCAAGAAGTCCATTCGAATGGAGCCTCTTGATGCGTTTCTCGCTGATGTGCCCTAAACGACAATGCCATAGAAACGTTCGGTTTTCCCCATTAGGTTTAAACCGTTTTGTATTAATGTTATAAATTGGCGCGGATTGATCGAGTATGTAAAGCCCATTCGTAAGAGGGGCAGAACCATAGAACAAATTGTTGCGATTGAAGGAACATAATTTATTCTTAACTGAAAAATCATAACCTTCCAAATCCAACAAAGAAATTGAAATAATATTTCTGCTTATAGCAGGTACAAAATAACAATTATTAAGTTCTAAAATCAATCCCGAAGGTAAAGACAACAAGTAAGTTCCTACAGCTAGTGCTGAAACTTTCGCTCCATTCCCAACTCGTAGTTCCACTTGTCCTTGTTTCAGCCTTCTACTGTTGCTGAGTGCCTGCATATTAGTACAAATATGAGCCCCACAACCAGTATCCATGACCCATGAGGTATTATCAGAAGTAGTTGTATTAACTTCTATAACAAAAATACCTGATGAAGAAGTCTCGAAAGTCTTCTTCTTTAATTCCTTTAGACCTTCCTGGAATTTCTTGCAATCTCTTCTCCAATGCCCCAGTTCTTTGCAGAACCTGCACATGTCAGTAGGCCCAGCCTTGGACTTGGGCTTGGGCTTTGGCGTGTCTGAGTCCACGACTTGGACACCCTTGGCCTTTCCCTTATCCTTAGCAGAAGACTTCTTAAACCCCTTGCCCTTTTGTACCATAAGTACATTGGGGTCCTTGGCGGTTTTCTTCAAGTTGGGCTCTGCAGTCTTGAGCATTCCGTGAAGCTCAGGCAGTGTCTTACTCAAGCCATGCATGTTAAAGTTCAGAATGAACTGATCATAGCTTGCAGGTAAAGACTGCAGAATGATGTCGCAGGCAAGTTCCTGGCTGATTGGGCAGTCGAGTTTGTGAAGATGATCGAGATAACCCATCATCTTCAACACATGAGGACTCACTGCCGCATTCGCAGCCAACTTACAGTCCAAGAGGTTCTTAACTGTCTGGAACCTCTCGGTCCTAGCCTGCTCCTGAAAAAGCGATTTCAGGCTTGCCATGATCTCGATTGGAGACAACACACTTTCGAACTGTTTTTGCAGCTCTGGAGTCATTGTCACCAACATCAGGCAATAAACATCATTTTCATCTGACGAATGCTTTTCCCAAGCATTGTGCAGAGTCCTGGCAGCATTGGCAAGAGGCCTCTCGGGGAGGGGATCTCGAAGGACGTAATCCTTCTTCTCCTGCTTGAGGACCAGCCTCAAGTTCCTTGACCATGTCAGGAAGTTCGTTCCAGTCAGCTTCTCCTTCTCGAGAACAGACCGGATCGAGAACGTGTTTTGTGTGCTTGTAGTAGTCATATCTGAAATATATAAATAAAAAGGTTATTAGTTATATGTTCAAAATGATTAATCTCGTATTAAAGTATAATATGATTAATCATGCATTATATTCAATAACCTAAGTTACCCTCAATAGAATATAATGATTCCAAGATCCACATATAACTAAGATCAAAGTGGGCCACTGGCCGTCACCCAACCTTAGCTTATATCGGTAAGCCCTATTTCGGCTAATTATATCCGTGATATAACTCTTGGTTGTGAATCTGGGCCCGAGGCCCAATCCACCCTGATGTCTCAAGGCCCGGGACTCCCGATGGCCTAGTCAAGAAAACCGGACTATACAGTCATGTAATCATTAATGTCTGGGACTCCCAATGACATTTATGAATCACAAACCGTCTTACTCACGCAAAAGCAGACATCCTCACACTGTAAGGCCATGAATGCAATTGAATGGGCTTTGACAGCTGACATAGCCTGGACAAGACATCCAACGCTTGATATTGTTTGAGGTCCGTAGGTTTATTAAAATCATTCCCAAAATAGAAGATTACTATTTCGGGAAACTTTCTATTTTTGGAAACCTACTATTTTTGGAAACTTTCTAAAATTGGAAACTTTCTAAAAACCGGAAACTTTCTAACTTTAGAAACTTCTTTAAAATCCAAAACCCGCAAATTCAGAAACTTCTAATTTTGGAAACTTTCTAATTTCGAAATTTCGGAACTTTATAAATTTAAAATCGAATTTCATAATTTTATTTTACAAAATAAGTTTTAAATTTAAATCTTAAGAATGACTCAATTAATGGCCCAATTGTTTTAACTTCTTGGCCCGAGGCCCAAGAATTGGTCCATGTCCAAGACATGACCCAATTGTCCAATTAATTGACATAACCGGTCTGGTTCATTAAAATTGGTCTAACCAAATTTTAATTACTACGATGACCACAATTGTCAACCGGTTATTTACTAAACCGGATTTTCTCAATTTATTTGGTCCAACCAAATCAAATTAGAAAATCCTGGTTTAGGCACTAAATCCAATAATTCTTTCGACATTGGATTTCTTGTCCCGGTTTAACCAGACTTAATAAAATTATTAAATCTGTTTATTAAACCAGGACGAATTAATTTTAATCAAAATTAAACCGAGCCTTAAACCAACCATGTCGATCGATGGACCAACCGTGTCGATCGATCCATCAACCACATCGGTCGATGCTCTCAGCATCGATCCTGCATCGATCGTGCATCGATCCTGTATCGATCGATGCTCTTACGCATGCACGGATCCGAGCCAAAACCCTAACCGTGTCGATCGATGTGCACCAACCGCATCGGTCGATGCACCAATATCGAACCTGCATCGATCCTGTATCGATCGATGCTTTCACGCGTTTAACTGGTTTTGCCGATAGACTGTATCGACCGATCCATGCGATCGTATCGATCGATCCATGCGATTCTGGTCGATACTGACTTTTGAAAATCGCATTCTACCAAGTCAATATAGCTTGGTTTCTGCGATTTTAGGTGTGTTTAGATTTCAATTCTTGTTGCTTAAATGGTTTCTCTTATCAGTAGTTGATTCAAAACACTTTTAAACAAGAAAACAATCCTAAACATTGAATCTAAACAAGAAAAACCATAACCATGGCTCTGATACCACTGAAGGATTGTTTAGTTGATCCTGATTCAATTCTTAGATTCATATCAACCTAAACATGCGATCTAGGTTCTTCTCAGAATAGAAACAAACGATGATCTCACCTTATACCTGTTTGCAGCGGAAATAGATGGTATGTCTGAGATCAGAGAAACACCGAGGGATGAATCCTCCAAAGGTTCACACACGCGATCACAGGAAACGACTGCTAGATCACTAGAGGATTTCGGCGCAGAGAGAGAGAGTTTTCGGCTGGGTGGCTAGGGTTAATTGTCCAGAAACTCGAGTTTTACCTTATAAAACTTGTCCGGTTCCGTTTGGGCCATTTGGCCCAAACACCAATTAACTAGACGGTACTCGCGCACTGTGTCGACCGATACCCCTTGTGTATCGATCGACACACAGTGCCTAAACCGTTTTATTCTCTCTAAGTACAGTAAATGCCTAGCACTTTTACCGTACTTCTGCTAAACCGTTCCTACACATTTTCCTGTTAGCTTAGGCGTGTGACCCATATGGGATCATATAATAAAGGCAATAAGTCCAAGACTTATAGATCATGAGCGGACTCTAGCAAGCCATCATGACCCCCAGTATTATATGACTTATGTCTGATCATTGACATACTCTTACTTTCTAGAGACAGTACCGAGATTACTGGACACAATTCCAACACGCCGGTCCTAGTCTAGTTAGAATTTTTCTGTGCAGGATGGGTCAGTGTCTTCAAACCTCGGTTGTGCTACTGCCCGCTAGATGTGTGCCGAGATGTATGTCGTGATGTGTGCCGTGAGGTGTATGTTGGGATGTGTGTTGTGGTGTGCGCCTACAGGGCAGTCGGTACTAGTGAGGTGGTGTTGGGGTCAACGTGGTTCAGAGTATTGTTCAACCAAGTGTGCTAAATTGTCAAGGATGTGAAGACGATCAGACGAGAGGCTAATGCGAGAATACTGCTAGGAGCATTGTAAGAGCTGCAAGGAGTGCTACAGGAGTTGCAAGAGGTCAATGGAAGGACCGGATTGCAAGGAGTGCTACAGGAGTTGCAAGAGGTCGATGGAAAGACCGGATTGCAAGGAGGCCATTTGGAAGTGGCGGTGTTCCGACTGGATTAAGCGTCAGGAGTTGCTTGAGTTGCTTGGATCACAAGGAGCAGCAAGAGGCTATCCAAATCTGTTCCAAGTAGGGAATCTTGGAATCGGTTTGTGACATCAACTTCAATGAGTTATGGGGCTCGTTGAAGATTGATCAAGCCGGAAGCTGGAGAAGATCTTCGTGGTACAACGGGCTCAAGATACAACAGTGGGACCGGAAGGGAAACGGTCTGCCCTGGAGTTCTTTGTGGATTACTGGAGCAGCTAATGGAGTTCCGCAAGACGGAAAGAAGATCGCAGAAGCGTTTTGGGAAGTGGCGTTGTGGCATTTGGAATTGCCCGACAAGCTGGACGTCTGTAATTGCAAGCTCAAATGGACAAAGCAGGATATTGGAAATGGAAATCCAACAGAAGAGTGTTAGGAAAACACTTTGGAGGATTGGCAAGAAGCTGCAAAGAAGGGCAAAGGAGGACAAGCTTAATGGGGAAGGAAACCCAAAGGATGGTGTTTGGAAAGCACCACAACCGGATCACAAGGTAGGACACCTTGACCTGGAAGTCAGATTGGAAGATGGTTTGGATATCAGAGTGCGCAGCGGAAGCGTGGCATTGGAGCATATCAGGAGTTCAGTGGGTCCTTCCCCACTAGCCAGATAGCCATAATGGACATGGTTGGCTGCATCGGTCACAGAGGTTATCAAGGATGTCTGCTTGGGTGAAAGTCGACGCCATAGTGCACGGGAATGGAAACCGTTGGGGAGAATGGGATTGGAAGCGGAGCATCGAATTCAAGACTTAGAACCACTCGAGGGATGAGTGTTGTTTCTAAACGTTGGAGACCGACCCTAATAGACATGGGCGGTAGTATGTGGCATTGGAGTGCATTCTAGTAGCTGCTAATTGATTGGTACCAAGGAGAAGAACACTTCAGAGCATGGTTAGAAATAAGGGGGGGAGAAGCAGTCTTCAGGATTCAAGGACAAGATCTTTTCAAGCAGGCAAGCGATCAAGTTCAGTCTCAATTCAGCAAAGTTTGCAGAGCAGTCATTGGTAAGGAGTTGCACTGGAGAACCCTCGCCACAGAATTCGGGACGAATTATTTTAAGGGGGGAGAATTGTAAGGGCCCTGGCCCAGCCCATTTAATTTTTTTGAGAAAAGAAGAAAGAAAGCCCAAATAGAGCAAGCCCAAGCCCATTAGCCTTCTAAAACCCTAGGGTTCCCATCTCCATTTCCCTATTTAAAGGAGCCTCCACCATTGAGAAAAGGGAAAAAGGAGATCTCGGCGAAGCTCTGCTCCCGTCCCGTCGCAGCCACCGCATCCAGAGAGTAGATCTAGGGCTTCTACATCGTTTGGCATTGAAGAAAATCCGGTAAGCCATTTTTCAGATCTGTTTCCTTTCAACCCGAGAGCTAAAATGGCCATATCTTTTTATCCGTGAGGAATCTGGGAAATCCGAGACCACCATCGTGTTCCTCTCGACGAGACGAAGCCAACGAGACCGACCACGCTTCCAGCAACCACCGGACGCGCCCGCACGCTCCACCGGAAGATCCGCGAGCAGACCTGACGCGCCGCCGCCGTTCTCCACGCGCCGCCGCCGTCCGCCGTCACGCGCCGCCGCCGTTCGCCGGAGCTCCGCCGCCGTCTACCACCGGAGCCGCCTCCGATTCAACTCGGCCGGCGACCAAGTCAACTCGGTTGACCGGGTCATTGACCGGGTCGGGTCGGTTGACTGGGTCGGGTCGGTTGACCGAGTCAGGTCGGTTGACCGGGTCGGGTCAGTTGACCGGGTCTGTTGACCGTTGACCGTTGACCGGGTCCGCTTTAGGTTAACCGGTTCAATTTCCAATTTCGATTCTGATTTTAATTTCAATTCCCGGTTTAGGTCGGTTAAGCTGGTTTGATCTGGGTATTTTCAATCGATCATATCTAGCTCATCCTAAGCCCGATTTAAGCGATTCAAAAGCCTATCTCACTCGATTTCTCGTCCTCTTTGCAGATCTGATGTCCGTTCGGGCTGAGGAACCTTCTAAATTACCGTTTTGCCCTCTTCTTTGGCTAAGGTGAGGACCAGTTGTGATCTTCCCTTACTCCATTCAGTTCCGGACGCAAGTCCTTCGTTAATGTCGTCTTGCCTAGGTAGTCTAGGGCAGTAGAGAGCTCCATGTGATTGATTTCAGAACGTAGAATGCTAGGTTATCGCTTAAACCGAAAACGTTGCTTGTGTGTGATGGCTTGTATGGATTAGGTTGCGGTAGAAATTGTTTGACAGGACAAGGTACGAGGTTCGTTCTGTGATTGTCCTTGATCGTCGGAGGAGGGTCCTGGCGAGCCCTCCCGTGGTGGTGTGTTGTGGTTCGAAGGTTCGCAAGCCGTTTGTTTGCTGTGGAAAGGGCGTAATGGCCGGTCCGTGGGTGGGATTAGGGGAAGGCAGCCCTAGTCTGCAACCATAGACAGGTAGTTATTCGTAGTTTGATTTTAATGTGCCTTCGGGCATTGCGTGCAAGGTGATATTAGCTTAGAACTTGTTTCGTAGTTGTGTGGCGTAAGCCGGGATCGCGGATTCCTTTGTCCGCCCTCACTGGGTAATTGTGTTTGAAACAATTACTCAGGCCTCCTTTCCTTTTCCTTTCTTTTTCCCTCCAGGTCCGGATGCAGGGTTGACTAATCGAGTGACGTGATTGGTGGATTTGAATACGAAGGAAGCGCCGGGTTCCTGGGACCAGTTGAGATGGCGTCCCGGTTGGACCATTTTCGGCTCAACGGGCAACCTAATGCCGCGTCTCCGGTTCGCCGGGAGACGGGTGTTACAATTTGGTATCAGAGCCTAGGTCAAGATCACCCAGTCCTGTCCTGGGAGATCAGCTTTCGTTGTTTTCCTAAAAACCGTGTTTTCAAATCTTTTTCAAAAGCGTTTACGAAAGTTTATAAAATGGTTACTTTGCGAAAGGCTTTTTCAAGCACCAACTATATCATAGATTGTTCTCCACGCCGGTCCTAGTCTAGTTAGAATTTTTCTGTGCAGGATGGGTCAGTGTCTTCAAACCTCGGTTGTGCTACTGCCCGCTAGATGTGTGCCGAGATGTATGTCGTGATGTGTGCCGTGAGGTGTATGTTGGGATGTGTGTTGTGGTGTGCGCCTACAGGGCAGTCGGTACTAGTGAGGTGGTGTTGGGGTCAACGTGGTTCAGAGTATTGTTCAACCAAGTGTGCTAAATTGTCAAGGATGTGAAGACGATCAGACGAGAGGCTAATGCGAGAATACTGCTAGGAGCATTGTAAGAGCTGCAAGGAGTGCTACAGGAGTTGCAAGAGGTCAATGTAAGGACCGGATTGCAAGGAGTGCTACAGGAGTTGCAAGAGGTCGATGGAAAGACCGGATTGCAAGGAGGCCATTTGGAAGTGGCGGTGTTCCGACTGGATTAAGCGTCAGGAGTTGCTTGAGTTGCTTGGATCACAAGGAGCAGCAAGAGGCTATCCAAATCTGTTCCAAGTAGGGAATCTTGGAATCGGTTTGTGACATCAACTTCAATGAGTTATGGGGCTCGTTGAAGATTGATCAAGCCGGAAGCTGGAGAAGATCTTCGTGGTACAACGGGCTCAAGATACAACGGTGGGACCGGAAGGGAAACGGTCTGCCCTGGAGTTCTTTGTGGATTACTGGAGCAGCTAATGGAGTTCCGCAAGACGGAAAGAAGATCGCAGAAGCGTTTTGGGAAGTGGCGTTGTGGCATTTGGAATTGCCCGACAAGCTGGACGTCTATAATTGCAAGCTCAAATGGACAAAGCAGGATATTGGAAATGGAAATCCAACGGAAGAGTGTTAGGAAAACACTTTGGAGGATTGGCAAGAAGCTGCAAAGAAGGGCAAAGGAGGACAAGCTTAATGGGGAAGGAAACCCAAAGGATGGTGTTTGGAAAGCACCACAACCGGATCACAAGGTAGGACACCTTGACCTGGAAGTCAGATTGGAAGATGGTTTGGATATCAGAGTGCGCAGCGGAAGCGTGGCATTGGAGCATATCAGGAGTTCAGTGGGTCGTTCCCCACTAGCCAGATAGCCATAATGGACATGGTTGGCTGCATCGGTCACAGAGGTTAGCAAGGATGTCTGTTTGGGCGAAAGTCGACGCCATAGTGCACGGGAATGGAAACCGTTGGGGAGAATGGGATTGGAAGCGGAGCATCGAATTCAAGACTTAGAACCACTCGAGGGATGAGTGTTGTTTCTAAACGTTGGAGACCGACCCTAATGGACATGGGCGGTAGTATGTGGCATTGGAGTGCATTCTAGTAGCTGCTAATTGATTGGTACCAAGGAGAAGAACACTTCAGAGCATGGTTAGAAATAAGGGGGGGGGGGAGAAGCAGTCTTCAGGATTCAAGGACAAGATCTTTTCAAGCAGGCAAGCGATCAAGTTCAGTTTCAATTCAGCAAAGTTTGCAGAGCAGTCATTGGTAAGGAGTTGCAGTGGAGAACCCTCGCCACAGAATTCGGGACGAATTATTTTAAGGGGGGGAGAATTGTAAGGGCCCTGGCCCAGCCCATTTAAATTTTTTGAGAAAAGAAGAAAGAAATCCCAAATAGAGCAAGCCCAAGCCCATTAGCCTTCTAAAACCCTAGGGTTCCCATCTCCATTTCCCTATTTAAAGGAGCCTCCACCATTGAGAAAAGGGAAAAAGGAGATCCCGGCGAAGCTCTGCTCCCGTCCCGTCGCAGCCACCGCATCCAGAGAGTAGATCTAGGGCTTCTACATCGTTTGGCATTGAAGGAAATCCGGTAAGCCATTTTTCAGATCTGTTTCCTTTCAACCCGAGAGCTAAAATGATCATATATTTTTTTTATCCGTGAGGAATCTGGGAAATCCGAGACCACCATCGCGTTCCTCTCGACGAGACGAAGCCAACGAGACCGAATACGCCTCCAGAAACCACCGGACGCGCCCGCACGCTCCACCGGAAGATCCAAGATCCGTTCTCCACGCGCCGCCGCCGTCCGCCGTCACGCGCCGCCGCCGTTCGCCGGAGCTCCGCCGCCGTCGACCACCGTAGCAGCCTCCGAGTCAACTCGGCCGGCTACCGAGTCAACTCGGTTGACCGGGTCGGTTGACCGGGTCGGGTCGGTTGACCGGGTCGGGTCAGTTGACCGGGTCTGTTGACCGTTGACCGGGTCCGGTTTAGGTTAACCGGTTCAATTTCCAATTTCGATTCTGATTTTAATTTCAATTCCCGGTTTAGGTCGGTTAAGCTGGTTTGATCTGGGTATTTTCAATCGATCATATCTAGCTCATCCTAAGCCCGATTTAAGCGATTCAAAAGCCTATCTCACTCGATTTCTCGTCCTCTTTCTAGATCTGATGTCCGTTTGGGCTGAGGAAGCTTCTAAATTACCGTTTTGCCCTCTTCTTTGGCTAAGGTGAGGACCAGTTGTGATCTTCCCTTACTCCATTCAGTTCCGGACGCAAGTCCTTCGTTAATGTCGTCTTTCCTAGGTAGTCTAGGGCAGTAGAGAGCTCCATGTGATTGATTTCAGAACGTAGAATGCTAGGTTATCGCTTAAATCGAAAACGTTGCTTGTGTGTGATGGCTTGTATGGATTAGGTTGCGGTAGAAATTGTTTGACAGGACAAGGTACGAGGTTCGTTCCGTGATTGTCCTTGATCGTCGGAGGAGGGTCCTGACGAGCCCTCCCGTGGTGGTGTGTTGTGGTTCGAAGGTTCGCAAGCCGTTTGTTTGCTGTGGAAAGGGCGTAATGGCCGGTCCGTGGGTGGGATTAGGGGAAGGCAGCCTTAGTCTGCAACCATAGACAAGTAGTTATTCGTAGGTTGATTGTAATGTGCCTTCGGGCATTGCGTGCAAGGTGATATTAGCTTAGAACTTGTATCGTAGTTGTGTGGCGTAAGCCGGGATCGCGGATTCCTTTGTCCGCCCTCACTGGGTAATTGTGTTTGAAACAATTACTCGGGCCTCATTTCCTTTTCCTTTCTTTTTCCCTCCAGGTCCGGATGCAGGGTTGACTAATCGAGTGACGTGATTGGTGGATTTGAATACGAAGGAAGCGCCGGGTTCCTGGGACCAGTTGAGATGGCGTCCCGGTTGGACCATTTTCGGCTCAACGGGTGTCCTAATGCCGCGTCTCCGGTTCGCCGGGAGACGGGTGTTATAGGAGTACTTTCTAAAAAACAGATTATAATACAAACAATAAAGATATTAGTATAAACAATTTATGGTTTAGGCTCTATAAGATATGATCGTAATATAACAGAATATGGTTTAGGACGTGATATGGTATATATACAATTAACATATTATAGTAAAAAGTGGAGAATATTCCTAAAGCAAATACGAAGGATATTATATCACGTAGCCTAAACCAATATCAATATATATACACATGCACTGTTTAGAACTTATCATACATTCATAACTCACTTCTTTATTCTTTTCCAAGTTACCAGCATCAAAACAAAACAAAAACGAATTCTGTTGTTGCTACTTCAGTATTTTACAAGTTAATTTAAATGGAAAATACTTAGGTTCACCCCTAGAGATGAACCCATTTGTTCACCTTCTCTTTCTTAACCAATAAAAATATGTCATGTAATATTATTTTTAAATAAAATTATAAAATTAAAATTAAGGAATTAAAGACATTCAAATATTTTATAAAAATAGATAATAATATATATATCAATATCTATATATTTTTAGAGTTCACAAATTAGAGTTTAGGGTCTACAAATTATTGTTTAGGGTTTACGGCTTAGGGTTTAGGGTTTAATATCTTTAGGGTTTAGAGTTTAGGGATTATTGTTTAAATTCTTTTGGGTTTAGGGTTTAAGGATTATGAACCCTTTGAATCTAAAACTTTTGGGGTTTAGGGATTAAGGACCCTTTGAATGTAAACCCTTTGGGGTTTAAGGTTTAGGGATTAGGGTTTATGGTATAGGGTTTAAGCTCTTTGGGTTTAGGGTTTAGGGATTAGGATTTAAGCTCTTTGGGTTAGGGTTTAGGGTTTAGGGATTAGGGTTTAGTTTTTTATGTTTTAAAATTTCCATATTGGGTTTAGGGATTAGGGTTTATGGTATAGGGTTTAAGCTCTTTGGGTTTAGGGTTTATGGATTAGGATTTAAGCTCTTTGTGTTAGGGTTTAGGGTTTAGAGATTAGGGTTTAGTTTTTTATTTTTTAAGATTTACATATTGGGTTTAAGGATTAGGATTTAGTTTTCATTTTAATATTTTAGTTCAAATTATCGTTTAGGGTTTAGGGTTTAGAATTTAGGGTTTAGAGATTAAAATTTAGGTTTTAGTATTTTTTATAAAAAATTTATTTTTAAGTTTTGACTGAAATAAAATATATTTTCTTTTCTTTTATTTTCGTTTTTTATTTTCTTATTTTTAAAACATTTTTAAAATTTTAATTATTTTTAATATTAGATTATGTGGAATTATTTGATTGGTTAGAAAAGGTGGAGGTGAACAAAAGGGTTCACCTCTAGGGGTGAACCCAAGTATTACTCAATTTAAATTCTGTAATTTTGGGTTTTAGAAAGGAGTAATACTTGAGTTCATCCCTAGAGGTGAACCCTTTTGTTCACCTCCACATTTTCTAACCAATCAAATAATTCCACATAATCTAATATTAAAATAATTAAAAATTTAAAAATGTTTTAAAAATAAGAAAATAAAAAACGAAAATAAAAGAAAAGAAAATATATTTTATTTAAGACAAAACTTTAAAATAATATTTTTTTATAAAAAATACTAAAACCTAAATCATAATCTCTAAACCCTAAATTCTAAACCCTAACTAAACGATAATTTAAACCTAAAATATTAAAATTTAAACTAAATCCTAATCCCTAAACCCAATATGTAAATCTTAAAAAATAAAAAACTCAACCCTAATACCTAAACCCTAAACCCTAAC
This sequence comes from Orychophragmus violaceus, assembly GCA_030180135.1. NCBI lineage: Eukaryota > Viridiplantae > Streptophyta > Magnoliopsida > Brassicales > Brassicaceae > Orychophragmus > Orychophragmus violaceus. The sequence goes on along the minus strand of CM058235.1, from coordinate 18,586,956 downwards.
CCAAAGAGCTTAAACCCTAATCCATAAATCCTAAATCCAAAGAGCTTAAACCCTAATCCATAAACCCTAAACCCAAAGAGCTTAAACCCTATACCATAAACCCTAATCCCTAAACCCATTATGTAAATTTTTAAAAATAAAAAACTAAACCCTAATCCCTAAACCCTAAACCCTAACCCAAAGAGTTTAAACCCTAATACCTAAATCCTAAACCCAAAGAGCTTAAACCCTATACCATAAACCATAATCCCTAAACCTTAAACCCCAAAGGGTTTACATTCAAAGGGTCTTTAATCCCTAAACCCCAAAAGTTTTAGATCCAAAGGGTTCATAATCCTTAAACCCTAAACTCAAAAGAATTTAAACAATAATCCCTAAACTCTAAACCCTAAAGGCCTTAAACCCTAAACCCTAAACCGTAAACCCTAAACCATACCCTAAACTCCAATTTGTGAACTCTAAAAATATATAGATATTGATATATATTATTATCTATTTTTATAAAATATTTGAATGTCTTTAAATTTTTAATTTTAATTTATAATTTTATTTAAAAATTATATTACATGACATATTTTTATTGGTTAAAAAAGAGGGGGTGAACAAATGGGTTCAGTGAACCTAAGTATTTTCGTTTAGGAAAGATCTGCATTGAAGTTGTGTTTTTTTTTAAAATGATTGGCAGCTTGATGTGATTGGTATTGATGAGGCTCAGTTGTTCGTAGATCTTAATGAGTTTTGTTGAAAAGTCGCCGATGATGATGGCAAAACAGTGATTGTTGCGGGCCTTAATGGTGATTATTTAAGGTGCTTGATTCTATTTCATGTCAAAACAATTTTACCTCAAATATTTTGACAATTTTTGTTGATTGTAACTTGAATGTGATCCTTTCCTGGCAAAATGCAGAAGGAGCTTCGGTGATGTTCTTGACATTTATACCAATAGTTGATTCTATGAAAAAGGTAACTGCAGGGTGTGAGGTTTGTGGACAGAAAGGTTTCTTCACTTTAAGAAAGACTTATGACACCAGAACCGAGCTGATCGGTGGAGCTAATGTCTATATGCCCGTTTGTCGCAAACAGTACACTAATAATCAAATTGTCATCAAATTTTCAAAGAAAGTCTTGGATTCTGACAAGGCAAGAGCTGAATCCTATGTGGAGACTGTTGCTGCTATGATCTAATTATAATTGCTATGGAATCAGTAACATATAGTCATATATGATAGTGAAATTTTGTTTTTCTGTGTATTTTCATTTTACTTGTCTGGGTTTATCCTCAATGTTGTCTTTCAAAAACTCTGTGATCGTTTCTTGTATATAAGTATATGTTTGATGATTTTTCTATAGATTTTGAGTTCCGATCCATGTTTTCATGCGTTGCAACCTATGCATTATTTCACACCTTTACTTACGAGAATCAAATCTATTAGCATAGCCTGATACACACAAAACCTGCTAGTTGGTCTAAGTTTTTTTCACTTCTCCTCATCATCTATTTGGCCAGCGTGTCTCACTCGGTCTAGGCCACTTTCCACTGCTGTCCCACCAAATTCTCGCTTCTTTTTTTAGGTTTGTATGAGTGTGATACTTGTAGACTAAAATTCCTTCATTGGTGACTAAAATTCCTTCATTGGTATACATCTTAGGGAGTTCAATGGCTGAGTTTGGGCATCTTGAGCTCACAAGACTGCCAGACAAATTTCCATAGTTTGCAACATTTCCACCTATTTCATAATTATTATTGAACATCAAGCAACTCCAAACTCTTAAGGGGAATGCAAAAGCTGCAGGAGAACAATCTTGAGAATGACAAATTGACAACTATAAAGAACCTTGAATTACACACAAAAGGGTACTGATAATAAGAGAGTAAACCCACACTTCACATGAGGATATTGTGATGATGTTATAATATTGAAGTGTGCTAAGCGATAAACAGCATGGGAGCATAAAAGAAGCTACCAAGAAAAAAAGAGAAGCTATGAAAATCAAAATTATAAATGCTACAGAGATAAAATTTCATTTGAAAAGAGTCAACAGCACCTTGCACAAGCTTATGTACTACAATAAGTATCTTTGTTGCCTTTATAAGCACCAAAAGTATTCGACTTCATATAATCATGACATTCATACAATCAAGGCGACCTTGAATCCGGGGTGGTCCTGCAAATTGTGATTTTATATCATCTGCAGATAATTTTTAGAATTGGTTATACCTAATTCTTTGTTAAATATTTTTTTGATAATTCATATACATGGGTGTTACTTTAACCACGAAGTGTTACTATTAATAAATAAAATAACTTTTTACTAAATAATTTTTTCAAACAAAAATTATATTACTAAATAATCGTATTTATTTTTCAACACTAGATTCTTGACGGAGGAATATAATAATTTCATGGTCAAAACCTGAAAGGTATATACTAAAATTAGGATTTTGATAGAAAAAAACATGCGAAAGTTAACGGGTGTTACTCTTACCACAGGTGTTAGTGAGAAGTATTGGATTCAATCAAAGTAAAAATGTATAGAGAAATATACAAAGTTAAATTTTATGTATTTTGTATTAAAATTTTAAAATAAAATTTATAGAAAATGAATTTAAATAACATGTGTTACTTCTGATAGGTTTAAACAAACATGTCTAAATAGGTTTTAAATATAAACGAGTCTAAACGAGTTGGGTTTACCTGTTTAAACATCTCCATGTAAACTTTAATAAAATCCAAAAATTATATAAATTTTCTTTATTCAGAAAACGTAAAGAATTAAAATGAATAGTTATAAAACCAATATAACGATTTCGATAGCAACAATCGAAAAATAAGTTATCAAACTTATATCCCGCGCTCAGCGCGGATCAAAATCTAGTATATCCTATTAAAACAGAAATACAAAATAAAAAAATGACTTGAATTTTTTTTAATTACAATGTGTGCCACTCAAGTTCAATTTTAAAAAATAAAAGAAATTCAATTTAATTTGGAATGTTTCCATATATTTAGTTGAATATATTTGCAGAGATTTTATTGCAATCAATTAGAAGATATTTATATCCATTTTTCTATTAGTCATTAGGACTTCATCGAGAATATGTTCTTTTTTTATCGAGAATGTTTTCACTAAAGTCAAATAATTTTTTTTTTTTTTTTAATTCACAAATCCTGGCCTATATAAATGACATTTTTTCTTCCACTTCACCCGTTCTGAAATGACATTTAATCATTTTCTTAGCTATATCAACGAATGATGGTTGTTTATTCAGGTCTTGAAGATTTATCCTAATAATTCTTCCGATCTAATAGTTTTTTTTTAAATATTTTTTGGTAGTCGTTTTGATGGTTCATTGATCCCAATAGAATTCCTTTAAACATATCAGGTGTACAATTGGTTGTCTACTTATTATTTATATGGTTTCTAGAAATTAAACTTTTTCTTCCCTGCTAAGACGATCATTTGAAAATAAAAATCTTTATTCATATGAATGTTTTCCCATATTTATTTTTTATTTGATTTCTTTTTCAATGTTCCGAGAGTTCAAACTCGAAACTTTTCCAGCTATGCATATGTCCCAACTTAATCATGAAATAAAAAAATGAACATGAATTTTCCCATGTTTTTTTCCGCCGGCATGTTTCTTCTGTTCTTTTCGATTGATACCAATTATTTTATTAAATATTTTTTGTGTTTTGTTTTCTGTATTTTTATCCGTGTTAATTGGTAGTTAAGATTACAAATGTCTACACAAATATTTCATAGAATATATATAGTTTCCTATATCTATGGCCCTAAATCAAGATTTTCTATAAAAAGAAAAAAATCTTGATTTCCTAAATTCGTTAACATAAATCACGGTCTAAATATTTCCAAATTATATTTTGAAATGAAAATCACCCGTCGTTATAAGTATATATATAGACCTACAACTTATCATCCTGCCATGGGCAACACCAAAAACTTAAATTCAATATTTCTTAAACTATTCGACATATTTTTTCTATATTTTCCATTTTCATTTTTCCATTTGTTTAGTTTTTGGATTTGTACATCAGCAATCACTGTTCATAAATTCATATGAAATTGATTAAATACAATAAAATATTGATTAAATAGGCTCAAAATTTTGTACACAATAAAACATTCAATTATTGTCATAAGAGTTTCTCGATTAACCCATTAATACGACAATATAAAATTCATAATATATTCTTATTTTTTTGATCATATTCTAATATTCTATGCTCAGTGCAAATCAAAATATATAGTGAGAGATTGTATTATTTATTTAAATAGCACGGGTCAAATAAAGCATTGATCAAGAAAAATCTCGAAATTTTCTATCTAACTAATAATTTGAGTTTAGCGCAAATCAAAATATACAAAAATAAATTAAACCATCCATTTTAGAGATCACAAGTCAAATAAAGTACGAAAAAAAAAAAAAAGAACTTGAACATGAGTCAAAATAATACCATGCCATGAACATGAGTCAAAATATATATTGATAGTGTGTCATTCATTTCTAAATCACGGCTCAAATAAAACAAATGTCAATAAAACATTTATTGAAACAAAAAAAGACAATCATATAACTAGTACATGTATTGTCAAAATATATAGTAAACATTATATTTTTTATTTTTGAAATCACGAGTCAAATAAAACACATGTAAAAAAGGTATCGAAAAAAGTCTAATTTTATTAATACTCCGCGCATCAAACTCTAATATATCTGAGAAAAATCTAGTCGAGCCCAATTTAGTCACTTCTTGCCTGCAACAAAGTTATAAAATGAAAGAAAGAATCAAGAACAAAGAAAGTCTATGTTATACGATTCCGATCAATTTTTATGATTGTTGATTTCGTAACTCGGTGTATCCAAAGATAGAAAGAGTTTTAGGGTTTCTTGAGGGATTCTTAAAGCAGAGTTTTTGAACTCGGCGAGAAAGAATAGAAACTAGGGTTTTGCTAGGTTTCCTGGAAAAAACAAAGCGGCTGAGAAAGGTGTTTAAGTCGCCAGCGAGTAATTTGCTTTTGATCGGCTAATAGCTAAGAACTCTCGAAAACTGTATTGAAAATTGGATGATTTATTGAATAAAATCGGTGCTCTTATGTAGGTTTACAAAGTCGGTAAAAAAAAAACAGGAAAACTTAAGATAATGTTGAATCTTTCCTATTATGTGAATATTCTCGAATGTATCTCTTTATTCGGCGTGTTATCCACGCGTGATATATCATGGTTTTTACCGGTTTTATGCCATGATATAACTATGTTTTAGAGTCTTTTGGTGTTCTTTTAGAGTCTTTTACAGGTGTTATTAGGTACACACACGTTTGGAGTGGATTTGGAGATTATGGAGCTGAATGGAGCATTTTGGAGTTTTGACCCGAGAGTTTGTGCTCACTGTCCGAAACAGAGGAGTGTGTCGATCGATGCACGGCGTGTTGGGCCATACTCGCGGCGGTTTAATGAAGAATGATGATATTTCAAAGTTGCCCAGAAGTTCCAGATATTTACACAGAAGCCCCAAGACGTGATTTAGCTATTTAATTAGGTTTTAACTTCAGTTTTTAGATACGCTATCATATTTTAGAGCAGAGAGTTTTTAGAGCTATTTGGGGCTGATCTGATCCTGTACTACATCTTGTTTTTGGAGAAGATTCTGAACCCCTTTTACTTGTTTAATCTCTTTTATGATATTTAATTATTCATTGATCATGTTTTCATCGATCGTTACTAGGCGATTGGAGTTGAATAGATCGTTGCACTGTTAACATCGATCGTTGCTTGGCGATTACAGACGGTTTATGCAGACGCGTGATACCAGAAGTAATCCGAACACTAACCTCGTTAACCTCCAACTTGAAGAGCTTGCTAGACTAGAGAGGACCAACATAATGTTGGGAATGTCCTGAAATCTATTGTACTTACTCTAAGTGAAAGTCGCATTGTCGAGATGAGACAATCATATAATACTAGGTAGTCATAATGCTTTGCTAGAAGCCACTTATGATCAATGAGTCTAGAACTCATTGCTAGTGTTATATGATCCTACATGGTCACACACCTAAGCAAACTGGACGTCAAAGACGAGGTTGATCATTAATGTAATGATCTAGCGAATGCACATTTGATATGCATTCGGTATCGAAATTCTGGGGCCGTGTCGATCGACACAGAGAGTGTGTCGGTCGACACAACTCGCGGATTAATCAGATTAATACGGTTTAATCGTTGGTTAATTCCGTTGTGGTTTAAGCCGACATATATAAGATATATGGTCGACCTAAACTCGAACTTAACCTAATTCACAGCCACCAGAACTAAAAAAGAAACCTCTCTAGAGATTAGATCTCCGACAGGCACTAGCATCCCTGCTGTTCAGTTTGTGTGCGTGTGGATACCAGTAGAGGCACAGCGTTTGAGGTGCTTCGTGATCTCGATTATCTGCAAATCTTCCGCTGCTAATCACCAGGTAAATCTGAGATCCCATAGATTCAATTACATGAACCTTAGATCCTAGGCTTGGAATTCAGACCAGGATTGCCTAATTGGATTAGGATCTGCTAGAAATTCCCTTCAGTGGTATCAGAGCTTTAGGGTTCCATTGAATCTGTAGCGTGTTGATTAGATTAGTTGAATCTGAATCTGTGTATGGTTGATACAAACTTGCTAAAATTCGTTTTCATGAAAACCTAGTTTTAGGATTTTTGGCTTGAAAATGATTAGGGTTTATCGCCCTGTGTCGATCGACACCAATCCGGTGTCGGTCGACACAGAAGGATAACCCGAACAAATTAGGTTTCGCCTAGTGTCGATCGACACAATAGTTGTGTCGGTCGACACACACCTCGCTAGATTGATGAATCGGTTCAATTGGATTGGACTGGTTATCAAGCTTGGTTAATGATGGTTAAACGCTAAGAATGGTTTATTGCGATTGGGTTGGTATCGACCGATGCTAATGTAGCATCGATCGACACTGACCGGTACTCAAAACCGGATCAATTGGATTGATCGGTTATCGCAGACTGGTTTTGGTTAATCTGCATCGATCGACACTAAAGTAGTGTCGGTCGACACCAGATTCGATGGTTTAGGTTATGGAACCTGAAACCACAGAACCAAACCAAGACAAATCATTTAATTAGAAGAATTAAAACATAATAAAACTGAACGTTTTAAATAGTTCTGTTCCTCAATCAAATATCAAGTGATACTTGATGTCTTTCCAATCTTGTCAACTGTCAAGACCCATTTAATTGTGTGATAGACTTGCAGTGCAAGATGTCCACAATTTAATGAGTAAGACGGAGGTAATCATGTTGATGGATTTGCAGTGCAAGACATCGACAATTACATGACTGAAGAGATTGGTTTACTTGACTGGGCCATCAAAATTGTTTTGGGCTCAGAGACATCAGGTGGATTGGGCATGAGATGTCGATCCACAACCAAGAGTTATATTGGATATAACTAGCAAAGTTGTTGCTTACCTAGATAGCTAAATTAGGGTGATAGCCAGTGGCTCACTCAAGTTTAGTGAAGTATGGGTCTTGGATCATTATATTCATCTGAGGAAACAATGTTTGAATATAATGCGAGTTTTCTTAAAAGTTAAGACTTCTCATTTCTTGAACATCATAACTAAACCTTTTTCCTTTCTTTGTTCTCAGCTATGACTAACACTCATAATAACTCTTTCTCCCTGCGATACGTCCTTGAGAAGGACAAGTTAAATGGATCGAATTTTCTCGAATAGTATCGGAACTTGAGAATTGTTCTCAAGCAGGAGAAAAGGGACTATGTCCTGGAAACTGTTCTCCCTGAAAAACCGAGAGCCAATGCTCCACATGCAGAAAGGAGTGCTTGGGATAAGCACTCTAATGATGTGGTCGATGTGAATTGTCTCATGTTGGCTACCATGAACTCGGATTTGCAAAAGAAATACGAGAACGTGGAGTCGCCAGTGGAGATGATCACTAGCCTGAAAAGTATGTTTCAGGAGCAAGCACGAACTGAGAGATACCAGACGGTTAAATCTCTCATTGAATGCAAGCTACCAAAGGACGGTCCAGTCAGTCCTCATGTCATTAAGATGATGGGTTATATTGATAACCTGGGGAAGCTGGATTGTCCCATTAGCCAAGAGTTGGCTACTGACATCATTCTGCAGTCACTGCCGTCAAGTTATGATCAGTTTGTTATGAACTATAACATGAACAACTTGACGAAGACGTTGACTGAACTGCATGGCATGCTCAAGACAGCTGAGCCTAATATCAAGAAGGGCACTCCAAATGTACTTATGGTACAAGGAGGTAAGAAGTTTAAGAAACCTGGCAAAGGTAAGGGAAAGAGCAAGGTCGTCCAGGTTGAGAACCAGGACGCGCCTGCGCCACCCCCTAAGCCAAAGCCTGGCCCATCTGTGACTGATAAGTGCCATTACTGTAAAGAGCCTGGACATTGGAAGAGAAACTGCAACAAATTCTTGGAAGAGAAGAAGAAGAAGAAGACTTTCGAGACTTCATCTTCATGTATTTATGTTATAGAAGTAAATGTTACTACTTTTGGTTCTACTTCCTGGGTATTGGATACCGGCTGTGGTACTCATATTTGTACAAATACGCAGGGCCTAAGCAACAGTAGGAAGTTGGAAAAGGGACAACTGGACCTACGCGTGGGGAATGGAGCAAGAGTTGCTGCATATGCCGTAGGAACATATAACTTGTCTTTACCTTCTGGTTTGGTTTTAAAGCTTAACAATTGCTACTATATACCTGCTATAAGCAGAAATATTATTTCTATTCCTGTTTTGGATGTGGAAGGATATCAGTTTTCAATTAAGAATAAATGTTGTTCTTTTGATTATAATGATATATTTTATGGTAGCAGCCCATTAGAGAATGGGCTTTATGTTTTAAACCAAAGCACACCAATCTATAACATTAACACCAAGAGATTCAAATCAAATGACACGAATCAGACTTTTCTATGGCATTGTCGTTTAGGCCACATAAACGAGAAACGGATTCAAAAGCTCCATAGTGATGGGCTTTTGGGCTCTTTTGATTATGAATCATGTGAGAAATGTGAATCTTGTTTACTGGGCAAAATGGCAAAGGCCCCTTTCAACAAACAAAATGAAAGGGCCAGTGACCTATTGGGCCTTATACATACGGATGTATGCGGCCCAATGAGCACAAGTGCCAGAGGAAATTTTCGATACTTCATTACCTTCACTGATGATTTCAGCAGGTATGGCTATGTCTATTTAATGAGACACAAGTCGGAATCTTTTGAAAAGTTCAAAGAGTTCCAAAATGAAGTACATAATAAACTTGGCAAAAGTATTAAGGCTCTTCGATCAGATCGTGGAGGGGAATACTTAAGCCAAGAATTCAGTGATCATCTAAGAGATTGTGGAATTGTTTCACAACTCACTCCTCCTGGAACACCTCAATGGAATGGAGTGTCCGAGAGGAGGAATCAGACTTTATTAGATATGGTTCGATCAATGATGAGTCACTCTTCTCTTCCATTATCCTTTTGGGGATACGCTCTAGAAACGTCTGCGTTTACACTTAATAGGGTTCCGTCAAAGTCAGTTGCGAAGACACCACATAAGATGAGGACTGGAAATGTTTCAAGTCTGTCTTTTCTCAAGATTTGGGGTTGTGAAGCTTATGTTAAGCGGTTAATTACAGAAAAGTTCGAACCCAAATCAGATAAATGCTACTTCGTTGGTTATCCTAAGGAAACCAAGGCTTACTACTTTTACAACCAGTCCGAGAACAAAGTGTTTGTTGCTCGGAACTGCGTTTTTCTTGAGAGAGAGTTTCTTTCCAAGAGAAACAGTGGGAGTAAAGTACAACTCGAAGAAGTTCGAGAGCCACAGGGAAATGCTCAACCCGTAGAGGAAGAGCAACAATTGGATCTACAAAGAGTTGTAGAAACCGCGCCTGTGGAGCCTGAAATTCGCCGATCCGAAAGGATCCGTCACGAACCCGAGAGATATGGATTTCTCGTAACCAATTGTCATGATTTGTTGATCATTGACAGTGATGAGCCAGCGAATTTTGAAGAAGCAATGATGAGCCCTGACTCCGAAAAGTGGCTGAAAGCCGCTGAATCCGAAATGGGATCCATGTCACAGAACCAATTATGGACTTTGGTTAATTTACCCGATGGTGCAAGACCCATTGAGTGTAAATGGATTTTCAAGAAGAAAATTGATGTGGATGGAAATATTCAGATATATAAAGCAAGGCTGGTGGCAAAAGGTTTCAAACAAATTCATGGCATTGACTATGAAGAAACTTATTCCCCGGTCGCCATGCTTAAATCCATTCGGATTCTCCTAGCAACAGCCGCTCATTATGACTATGAGATCTGGCAGATGGACGTGAAAACAACTTTCCTTAATGGAATTCTGGAAGAGGATGTGTACATGACACAGCCCGAAGGTTTCATCGATCCAAATGCAGCTAGGAAAGTATGCAAGCTTCATCGATCCATTTATGGATTGAAGCAAGCATCTCGGAGTTGGAATCTTCGTTTTGATGAAGCAGTCAAAAAGTTTGACTTCATCAAGAACGAAGAGGAACCATGTGTTTACAAGAAGACTAGTGGGAGCGCAGTTGCATTTCTCGTGTTGTATGTAGATGACATACTTCTTCTCGGAAATGACGTTCCGTTGTTACAGTCTGTTAAGACTTGGCTCGGAAGTTGTTTTTCAATGAAAGACATGGGAGAAGCCGTGTATATTCTTGGAATAAGAATCTATAGAGATAGATTAAACAAGTTGATTGGACAGTGTCAAGACACTTATATCGATAAAGTCTTACACAGGTTCAGAATGCAAGATTCCAAGAAGGGCTTCATACCAATGTCTTATGGCATAAGTCTCAGCAAGAAGCAGTGTCCTGAGACACCTGCTGAGCGAGAACGCATGAGTCGGATTCCCTATGCCTCGGCGTTGGGATCCATCATGTATGCCATGCTCTGTACTCGTCCAGATGTTGCTTGTGCTTTAAGCATGACGAGTAGATACCAATCGGATCCAGGTGAAAGTCAGTGGACAGCAGTCAAGAATATTCTGAAGTATTTGAGAAATACTAAGGATAAATTCTTGGTGTACGGAGGAAGTGATGAGCTGGTAGTAAGTGGTTACACATGCGCAAGTTTTCAGACAGACAAAGATGATTTCCGATCGCAATCTGGTTACATCTTCTGCCTGAATGGCGGTGCAGTCAGCTGGAAGAGTTCCAAGCAGGACACTGTAGCAGACTCCACAACTGAAGCTGAGTACCTCGCTGCTTCTGAAGCGGCAAAGGAGGCTGTTTGGATCAAGAAGTTCATCACTGAACTTGGTGTGATTCCTAACATTTCTGAGCCAGTGGCTTTGTATTGTGACAACAATGGAGCCATTGCGCAAGCAAAAGAACCTAGATCACACCAGAAATCCAAACACATAGAAAGGAGATATCACCTTATCCGTGATATTGTTAATAGAGGAGATGTGAAGATGAGCAGAGTCCCGACGGATGAGAATGTTGCTGATCCACTGACCAAGCCCCTCCCAAGGCCTAAGCATGAGTTTCACACTGCTGCTGTAGGCATTAGATTTCTTAAGATGTGATCTTGTTTTCAGTGGGAGTTATATTTGGTTTTAGTTATGACATAATGTTCGTAAAACATAATTTGGTTATGTTATTTTAATGAAATTTGTTTCATCATTATTCAATTATGTTAATTAAATAATAGTCCCGAAATATTTCATGGCAATGTTATAGGTCATCAAGTACGTGACTTGATCATGAGACCCTATAAACAGAGACTGTCATGAATTATGTTGGTCCCTGGTCGAGGTTATTAAAATGGGACATTAACAACCACGTGAGACTGGTATGTGAGGTGACTGATGACTATGTTTCATGGAGTCATTAATAAGAGTATTAAAGTCAATCACATAGATATGTGTTAGAGAACACATGATCGGACATGACCCGTTAATGAGAACTCTACAAGATGTTATATGAGTGTCATAAGAGTTTCTCATTACGACTAAAGAGTGTAGTCCTAAGACCTGAGTTCATCATGTCCTCTCTCATATGGATTGGTTAGTCTTGACTTTGTCAAACGTCAGCCGTAACTGGTGATTATAAAGACACTGATTAGGCATATCATGAGATATAAAAGAGACATGGATGGAACAAGATGGGATTTGTACCTCCTATATAACAGGAGTTAAATATCTCAGGGCCTATCGAAGATTTGATACTGGAAATGCGTGGCCGCGCTCAAACGAGGTGATTGTCAGTCGTTTGTTTTTCCATCAGTACAAATCGGGATTCGATAAACGTGATCTGGCTTAATAAGGATGACACAGTTCTTGCCTTATGCTAGATTGAGATATAGCTACAAAGGGATTAAAGGAATAGATGATTCCAGTACAAGTGGGAGATTGTTGGGAATGTCCTGAAATCTATTGTACTTACTCTAAGTGAAAGTCGCATTGTCGAGATGAGACAATCATATAATACTAGGTAGTCATAATGATTTGCTAGAAGCCACTTATGATCAATGAGTTTAGAACTCATTGCTAGTGTTATATGATCCTACAGGGTCACACACCTAAGCAAACTGGACGTCAAAGACGAGGTTGATCATTAATGTAATGATCTAGCGAATGCACATTTGATATGCATTCGGTATCGAAATTCTGGGGCTGTGTCGATCGACACAGAGAGTGTGTCGGTCGACACAACTCGCGGATTAATCAGATTAATACGGTTTAATCGTTGGTTAATTCCGTTGTGGTTTAAGCCGACATATATAAGATATATGGTCGACCTAAACTCGAACTTAACCTAATTCACAGCCACCAGAACTAAAAAAGAACCTCTCTAGAGATTAGATCTCCGACAGGCACTAGCATCCCTGCTATTCAGTTTGTGTGCGTGTGGATACCAGTAGAGGCACAGCGTTTGAGGTGCTTCGTGATCTCGATTATCTGCAAATCTTCCGCTGCTAATCACCAGGTAAATCTGAGATCCCATAGATTCAATTACATGAACCTTAGATCCTAGGCTTGGAATTCAGACCAGGATTGCCTAATTGGATTAGGATCTGCTAGAAATTCTCTTCACAGAAGAGTTCAAAGGGCAAGGATGGTTGTTGAACGTGTGATCATAAGGCCTGATGCTCAAGGTACCCTGAGGGACCGACACAACAATCCGTACAATGCTGCTGGAGAACCAATTGATGCAGAAGGGAATGTTATCCCTGATCCTCCTGAGAACCCACTGATAACAGGATTTTAGCAATCCTCGAGGTATCAATTCCTCTTACTTATCGTGTAGTAAGAGATATCGAACCAATTGGGAAGGATAAACACCAATCAAGAATACACCTAACCTTAAAAGCCAAGCAATTCAAATTCAAGATTAGATTCTAATAGTTCTAAGTTCAATTACAATAACAAGGCAATCAAATTGAAATAAAAGAGAACTAAGCTAGCAAACACAAAGACGATCAAATACTAAAGATAAGGCTCATGAGTATAGGTCAATGGATTAGTGACTCGGGATGATCTCGGGATGCTAATCAAGCTTCAAACAAGCTAACCTCCTAGCAAGAACACAATAAGCTAATTAGCCTAATCTCTTAGAGCTAATCTCTTCACTTAATCCTAATCCAAGAACAAACTCTCATTTGTGAATTAAGATCAAGCAAGCATTCAATCAAATTCTAAATATCCAATAATCACACTAGACATCCATTTTCATGAGCTAGAATGTGAAAATCCTATCAAAGCTAAAACTGGAATTTCATCGAACACATGGTGGGCAAGAAATCCTAAACATCCTAATCAACTTGATCAAGGTTAAATAGGCATTAAGCACACTTAGATAGAAGAGATTTAAGAAAGATTAAACATTAGACATCCCTTAATCATCCCTAATCAAGCTAATCCTACCTAACCCATAAACCCTATGAGAAACTACTCACTAATCATCATGTGATCAACAAAACCAAAATAGATAGTGTCAATCATTGGTGATTAGAGAAGATAGAAGGATTAGAAAGAAGAAATCTCCAAAAGAAGTACTTGGATTTAATCAAGAAACAAACTTGTTCTTACAAAGTGTTTAGAACCTAAAATAAAGCTTAAGAGGCAACAAAAATCAGGTTTTTGATCTTAAATAGTAAAGGGGAGGCGAACTGGGTCAACCCGGGACAAACCGAGTGTTGACCCGAATCCAAAACATGTTCTGGGAAAACGTATCGGCCGGGATTGCCGATATGGACACCGATATTGTCTTGTTCTGGGAAGAGTATCGGTTGGGTTGACCGGTATGGAAGCCGATACAAACTCACAGATTTTTGGTCGAAGGAACGTATCGGCCTGGTAGGCCGATATGGAAGCCGATATGAGCTTCCTGAAATTAATCCGAGACTTTGTATCGGCCACCCCAACCGATATGGTGGCCGATATGCTTCATGTTGAGTCTTCCCTTGTCCTTTTAGCTCCAAACTCCACTTCCAAGCTCACCAATGCTCCTAGACACTTCCAATCACCTGCAAAACACAAGAAGCACTCCAAATGCAAGCCTAAAGTGCTTACTACTAATCCTAGATGATCCTATACTCTAAACATACCAAGGAGCAAAGAATTGAAGCTAAAAGAAACTAAAAAGAACCAAAACATGATCTAAGTAATAGCCTAAATGCATTGAAACTCAAGTATATCAATTCCCCCAAACTTAAACCTTGCTTGTCCACAAGCAAGCTTAAGACCATTAAAGCAAGTTGGGAGAAAGGTTTGAAGGCGGGGACTCAAAACCACAAGACTCACAACAAGATACAAGATCTTTCAAAGAAGTTACAAGTTTCTCTAATCACATTGACTATCCATGTACTTCCACATTACCGTTCCCTCAATCCCTACTCCAACTCCCGAGATCCTATAGAACACAAGCAATCATCAACTCAATTCCTTACATTCATTTAGAAGTTAAGTGCGATCTCGCAAAGGGGCAATCAATCAATCCCAATTGGCTAGGTTCAAGAGAGGCTATTTGAGGTGGTTTAGAAGGATATCTTTTTGGTGGTTAACTCTCAAGAACAAGAGCAATTGGCATTACACAAAATATATCTAAGAAAGGGAACAATTCATGCATACAAAGTTCTTTCCTCATTGTTCTACCCAATCCCTAGAAGATTCTTTCTAAACATTCCCATAATGAAAGATAACACTCACCAATCCCCCAATTCATTTACCAAAACACTCACCCATTTAGCTCTTTTCTCTCTTTTCTTTGTCATTAGGAAACACTTAACTGAATTTTCTCTCTTTTTTCAAACTTGAGCAAACTCTTTCTTAACTTACCCTTCTTAACACTTGATTTTTTTTCCTTCTTTTCTTTTTGCTTCAATCAAGGGGACTTACTTCTTTTTCTTTTCTTTTTGCACAATGCTCTCTTCTTAACTTAGTTCCTAGTGACTTCTTTTTTCTTTTGAACCTTATTCAACTCTTTTCATTTATCCTTTTCATTCCCAAATCAACTCTCATCTCTCCCCCAAACTTGTTTCCCATCCTAGTGCTAGACTCTTATGGCAAATAGAGCTAGATAAAATGAGAAAATACCATTTGTCGTTCCCGATACTCTCAAGTTTTTGCACATGCCAAAAGCTATCAAGAACAGGCCTCACTCACAAATCATTTCGGCTTCAAGGAAAGGTTTAGGGTCTTTGGGTAAGGGAAGCCATGATCATAAGATCAATGGTTGCCCGAGCTAATCAAGAGAGTGGTAAAAAGGGAAAGCATAGCTCGGGCAAGGATCATGGGATTGCATTTCAAGCCCCTAATCAAGATATTTCAAATAGTCAAATTAAGTCCAATATCAATGAATTGAGTTTAATTCATGCAAGCTTCACAAGGATAGGGAATTTCGGAATCTCAAAGTCAAGCAATGGGTTTTCCTTTGTTTTGAAAATCAATCAAAGCAACGAGTAACTTAAATGGTGAGCCTCTACAAGGCAAAATCATCATTGTCCCCAATGCATGAATCCTACACAACTAGCTAGACTCGATCCTACATGCTTTCTTTTTGTGAAAATTTTTGAAATTTTTCAATTTTTTTTGTTTTTTTCTATGCCTTAAGGATGCATGAGACTCAAATATGATTAAAACAAAAATAAGAACAAAGAACACAAGATTAGCGACTTGGTCTCTCCCCCAAACTTAAATCACACGGTCCCTTGTGTGATCTAAGCGGGGAAGAAAGACCGAAAACAAGCAAAATGCAAACAAAGAAAAGAAGAAAAACTATGTACAAAGATGGAGTGTAACCTGGCTAGAAATGGAGGTGTGGAGGAAGAGCAGGACGGTGTCCTCATGGCTCTCCTCTTTCGCCTTCTGTCCTCGCGAGTGGAGTGGCGGTGAGGATCCTCATAGTAGGAATCGTGATCCATGCGCGCAGATCCTCCTGTCTCGTGTCCAGCAACTGAGTACCTTCCCTGCTCTAACTCTGTCTGCTCAACCAGATCATCGGCTTCAGCTATCACTTCCTCAGTTGCTGCCCGAAGCTCCTCGTCCACACCAGCCTGAGCCTCTCGGGATGTGGAAGTCTGTCCCGTAGCACCACTCTTATCTTTCTTCCCCATGAACATCTTCAGAACCTTGGTCACTTTCTTCAAGCAGGTAGCCATCTTCTTGATGTTCCTTCCGTGCCATTTGCTCTGCCTTTGGAGGTCCCGGTTCTGGTCCCTCAGTGCACTAACTATCTTATTCGCGATCGGGTCATCCAATGGCTCTATGTAGTACCTATGCAGCCCATACACCCCAGCAGGTGCGTCGGAAGAATCTGAACCGGCTGCAGGTGCTCTCCGCGGTATGCGAGGCTCAAACTGATGCGCCATTCCCGGCATAAACCTGATGTTGGCCCTGTTGGCAAAGCTCGTGATCGTGGGGTTTGGAAGCAGAAACTTCTCCTCATATTCTGTGTCTGAACACATCCTGAAGACGTGACGACCCGGAGGCGATTTGGAGCCTAGATAATGGGTCTTGATCAACTGGTGCTCGTCCAACCATGCCACCGGCGTAGGCTGGCCAAATGTCTTGTCCCGCAAACTGCCTTCGAGTTTAATCTTCTTTGCCTTAAGGATAGGTGTGATCAACCCGCCCATGGTGAACTTGGGGTCAGCATCCTTAACAGAAGTCCCCCAATCTCGGTGAACTGCAAACTGCTCTACCAAAATGGCCGTGTTGCTCGGTAAGCGCTCAACGGGTGGTATAGCCTTGCCGTTGGGAAATGTGAGCAGAAGTGGCTGCAACCCAATGTATAGAAGTTTCATCTCCATCTCTGTGACTTGGTTCGCCTCCTTCCTAGCAAACAGAGTCTGGGCTAGTGCCTTATGCACGTACCGAATAGCCGGGTGCCGGAGCCTCGCAGACTTCATGCCTCCTGCCTTGTACGGCCCAGTGGCTATCATGAACCATAAATCCTGAAGGTCCTCCTTCTCAATGGGAATGGAGCAGCCTAGCAAAGCACCATTTTCCTCAAAACCGAAGATGGAACAAATATCTTCAAAGGTCATACTGTACTTCTTCCTGCCCATCGTCCACTCTATACTCCCTCGGCTCACTTATCCTTTTAAGGCTGCCTTCCTCATGTTGATTGTCATCTTTAAGGTTGAAAGGAACTGGCAGGCTGAGCTCTGATAGCCATCACTGGAGACGGTGAAGAAGGTCTTGAGTCCCATGTTCTCCACAATCTGGTCGTAGTCCTCTAGCAGTCCAAGAGCCGTGAGGGTTGGGACATGAGGATACCGTGTTGGCCAAAACTGTATACCCTCCAGCTTGTCAAAGATTTAATTAGGGGTATATTTCATTGGTGACGCCTCAATCACTTTCCCTGTGATCTCTGGAGCTACTTCCTCGACAGCTATCCCTTTTCCTCTTGAGGAAGTCCCCACATCTTGTTCCGATGCCTTTGCCTTTGGTTTTGGGTTGGCGCGTGGTTTAGTCATTGCCCTTGGTCTGATGATGAGAGGTGAGAGTAGAGAGTGATTTCAAGTGGTGGAGCTTAGAAAACCTTGAATTTAGCACTTGAAATTACAAAATTCGGTTGAGAAATGAGAGAGATAGAGGGTTTTGAAATCCTTGAAAATTTCCTTGTTGAAATCGCAAGAGTGGAGCAAGGAGAGAGAGAGAAGCGCGTAGGAGGAAAGAAGAAGAAGGAAATGCGGGACCCAGCCGGTCCAAATCGAGTATTTTGGTCAAAACCGGTTCAAATCGGGTTGAAATCGGTTTAGAGTCGAGAGAACTTACCCGGACGAATGGGCATATCGGCTTGGCCAACCGATATGCCACCCGATACGAAGTCTCGGTTTTAATTGTTGCATCCCGTATCGGTCTGGCCAACCGATACGGTGACCGATATTGCTTCCTCCCGAGGATCCGTATCGGTTTGGCCAACCGATACGGATGCCGATATTGAAGTTTCTGGGAAATCCGTATCGGCTTGGCCAACCGATACGGAGACCGATATTGAGTCTCGGATTAATTTTTGACATTCCGTATCGGTCTGGCCACCGATATTCAGACCGATATCGACTCAGATTTCCCCTTTTTCTCCATTCCATGTCCTTTGCTTAACCCCTATGAGTCCACAACTTCTCTTAAAGACCAAAACCTGATAAAACTCAAGCAAAACATCAAAAATAACAAGAAAATCATCATATGTACAAAGATAAACATGGGAATGTCTCCCAAGTGCGCTTTTGTTTAAAGTCGGTAAGCTCGACTGTTCAAACCGGTTTTTAGGCTGAAGGCGAGTGAGTCCTGCCCTTGAGATGGATGGTCAGGACTTGAGAGGTTAGCTCATTGAGATTTACTGAATCACCTTGAAACCTTGGACTAATTGAAGCTTTAGCACTTGAAAATGGCGTAGACTGTCCCTTAGACTTGACCTTGTACTCAATGTAGTCACCCTTTAGACCCAATGGATGCAAGCTGAGATGGTTAAGAGAAGTAGGAGTTTCAATAGCCATTAGAGTTTTCAGCTTATCCTTATGTCCTTTCTCAGCTCTTTTAACTCCATATAATCCATTGTTTGGAGCATTTCCATTATGCTCATCAAACAAAGATTTGAGACTCTCACCATCCATCATCTCTTTTTCATACTCTTGATCCGTTAGATGATTGTTGACAACCTTATCCTTTCCAGCCTTTATAACTTTTGGAGACATCTTTGTCACCATATCCACAACCTTCTCTTTCGGAGCTTTTTCCTCATCGATACTCGGCTTCTTCAAAGATATGGACCCAACATACTCAGTCCTTATGGTCATAAGAGGAGTTCCAATAGCTCTATCCACCCCCTTCTTTTGAGCACGTCCCATGTGCTCAGTCAATGAACCATAAGTAGTGGGTTTAGGCCAAACTTCCTTGCCGACATTTGCAAATAGCCTTGCTTTCTCTAACACATCATCTTCATTGGCAGAGAGGATGACACCACAAGTGTGGAGAGATGTGCTCCTCAAAGGATAATAAACTATTTTATCAACATTATTCAGCACAACACGTTTCTTTTTGCAATCCATAGAAGCTCCAGTGGTATTGAGGAAAGAGGTACCAAGTAAGAGAGGTAGTTGGGTACTCTTCTTCATCTTCATGACAATGAAGTCAGTTGGGATAGTGCATTCACCAATTTTCAGTGGATAGTCCTTGATCATTCCCATTGGTGTTTTTGAGTAAGAGTCTCCAAATGTAATAGAAGATGGGTACCTTTCCATGCTCTTGATCCCAAGACTTTCCACCATGTCAAGAGATATCACACTCACAGTAGAGCCGGAGTCACACAATGCATCATTAATCTCCAAGTCTCCCAAAGTACAACTGATGGTAAATTTACCCGGATTGCCAAGCTTTGGAAGTACCCGTGGTGTTGTTTGGACAGGAGGCAGAGTATCTTCAGCAGGGATTTTAGTGGCACTCATCTTCTTAGCTGGTGCAACATAGGGAGTGTTAACTACAGTGGCCTTCGTCACCTTGAGAGGAACATGTGCAGCCGGAGGGAGTTCATAACCATAGAGAAGTGCTTCGATTTCATCAACCTCTCTTTCATGGTCTGGTTTCTCATGATCAACAGGAGAGAAGATTGCATTGCAGTAGTCTTTCGGGTTCTTCTCCGGGTTTCCGGGCAAAGTACCGGTAGGTCTAGAAGTGGAAGCATGTGTGTTTTCAACATTGATCAAGCGAGATGCCAAATGTTGCAGCTCATTCTTTAAGTTCTTTACTTCCAACGCCCCACTTGCTTGCCCTTGGATGAGTTGTTGCATCATACTCTTTAACTCATTATCCAAACCCGAGGAAGAAGAAGCTTGTGGCTGTTGTTGCCCAAAACCGGGTGGGTATTGTGGCTTGGGAGCATATCCGTGTTGACCGTGAAGATGAGGCGGAGCTCCAAACACTTGTTGGTTAGTGTAAGGGACAAAAGGCTTTTGTTGTTGAGATTGTTGAAAGCCTTGTTGCCCTTGTTGTGGAGCTTGTCCTTGGAGTTGAGCTTGGGGATAAATCTGATCTTGTGGGTTCGCCACATTGGGGTTTCGATAGGAGAAATGATGATGGTTCTGGTAGTTTGGGTTGAAACCCTTGTTGAAACCTCCTTGGCCCGCAATGAAGTTGATCTCTTCTTGGGTCATATCTCCTTCAAGACTAAATAGGACGGGTTGGGAGTCATCATAGTTCTCCACAAAGCTTATTTGCTTTTGGCTTGATGAGATCATCTTGTCAATCTTGTCATTTAGAGATTTGATTTCCTTCTCGTACTTCTCATCCGTAGAAGATGATCCTCTATTACTCCGCTCATAATCCTCATTGTAATTCCCGTCGCTTGTAGCAAGGTTTTCAATTAATTCCATAGCCTCATCAACTCCCTTGCCTAGGAAGTGTCCATTGCTACAAGAGTCAAGCATCGCCCTCATTCTAGGAAGCACTCCGCGATAGAGGTTACTGAGTAGTGTCTCCTTTGTGAAACCGTGGTGTGGGCACTGAGTAGTGAGCTTATTGAACCTTTCCCAAGCTTCAGCGAAGCTCTCGTTGTTGCGTTGCACAAAGCCGGATAGCTCATTGCGAAAACGGGCAGTCCTAGTAGTTAAGAAGAATTTCTTCAAGAAAGCCTTCTTAAGGTCTGCCCAAGTAGTGATAGACCCCGGAGGGATGGTGCTTTCCCAATCTTTGGCTCTATCCGCCAAAGAGAAGACGAAGAGACGCATCTTGAGACCATCATCAGTCACGCCATTGAGCCTTGTAGTAGCACAGATTTTATCGAATGTATCCAAGTGCTGCAAGGGATCTTCAGATGCAAGCCCATCAAACTGATTGTTTTGTACCATGTTCATCACCATAGCCCGGATCTCAAAGTTGTTGTTGTTCACCGGTGGTGGAATGATTCCTTGCCGGTTGGCATTTGTATCCGGTGCATCTCCATCACCAATGGCTCTAAAAGGTCTCTCGGGATGAACCGGGATCCTGTTTCCCTGTCCATCTCTAGCATCATCATCCTGATGATGCTGCTGCTCCTGATGGCCCTGTTGGCCCTGTTGGTCCTGTTGACCACCTAGATCCATAACTGGCTGCTCTTGAGGCTCAAACTGAGGCTGAACCACTTCTTCCTGCTCCAACCCAAGTCTTTCCAAGTGCGCAGCTCTCTCTAAAGTTCGTCGCTCCTTTGCTAACTGTCTTTCAAGTGCTTTGATGTCTGAAACCCGCGCAACTAAGTTCGTTGGTCCCCTGATGCGTAAGTTCATACACCTGACATCAAAGAGAGAGGAAGTGGCAAAGTTAGTAACCAAAACTTGATCTAAATAGGAAAGGAAATCTAATTGATCTATCCAAGTTCCCAAAATGGCAACGGCGCCAAATTGATAACAGGATTTTAGCAATCCTCGAGGTATCAATTCCTCTTACTTATCGTGTAGTAAGAGGTATCGAACCAATTGGGAAGGATAAACACCAATCAAGAATACACCTAACCTTAAAAGCCAAGCAATTCAAATTCAAGATTAGATTCTAATAGTTCTAAGTTCAATTACATTAACAAGGCAATCAAATTGAAATAAAAGAGAACTAAGCTAGCAAACACAAAGACGATCAAATACTAAAGATAAGGCTCATGAGTATAGGTCAATGGATTAGTGACTCAGGATGATCTCGGGATGCTAATCAAGCTTCAAACAAGCTAACCTCCTAGCAAGAACACAATAAGCTAATTAGCCTAATCTCTTAGAGCTAATCTCTTCACTTAATCCTAATCCAAGAACAAACTCTCATTTGTGAATTAAGATCAAGCAAGCATTCAATCAAGTTCTAAATAGCCAATAATCACTCTAGACATCCATTTTCATGAGCTAGAATGTGAAAATCCTATCAAAGCTAAAACTGGAATTTCATCGAACACATGGTGGGCAAGAAATCCTAAACATCCTAATCAACTTGATCAAGGTTAAATAGGCATTAAGCACACTTAGATAGAAGAGATTTAAGAAAGATTAAACATTAGACATCGGTGTGATCAAGCTAATCCCTAATCAAGCTAATCCTACCTAACCCATAAACCCTATGAGAAACTACTCACTAATCATCATGTGATCAACAAAACCAAAATAGATAGTGTCAATCATTGGTGATTAGAGAAGATAGAAGGGTTAGAAAGAAGAAATCTCCAAAAGAAGTACTTGGATTTAATCAAGAAACAAACTTGTTCTTACAAAGTGTTTAGAACCTAAAATAAAGCTTAAGAGGCAACAAAAATCAGGTTTTTGATCTTAAATAGTAAAGGGGAGGCGAACCGGGTCAACCCGGGACAAACCGGGTGTTGACCCGGATCCAAAACATGTTCTGGGAAAACGTATCGGCCGGGATTGCCGATATGGACACCGATATAGTCTTGTTCTGGGAAGAGTATCGGCTGGGTTGACCGGTATGGAAGCCGATACAAACTCACAGATTTTTGGTCGAAGGAACGTATCGGCCTGGTAGGCCGATATGGAAGCCGATATGAGCTTCCTGAAATTAATCCGAGACTTTGTATCGGCCACCCCAACCGATATGGTGGCCGATATGCTTCAGGTTGAGTCTTCCCTTGTCCTTTTAGCTCCAACCTCCACTTCCAAGCTCACCAATGCTCCTAGACACTTCCAATCACCTGCAAAACACAAGAAACACTCCAAATGCAAGCCTAAAGTGCTTACTACTAATCCTAGATGATCCTATACTATAAACATACCAAGGAGCAAAGAATTGAAGCTAAAAGAAACTAAAAAGAACCAAAACATGATCTAAGTAATAGCCTAAATGCATTGAAACTCAAGTATATCAAGCCAGGAGCAGAACCAAGGCCAAGGGCAGGCCCATGGTAGAGAGATGGTTTTTCATGAGAGGACTTTAGCTGACTATAACCGTCCGGATGAGTTTCATGCTAACCGGTCAGCTCTAGTACCTCCTGGTTTTGATAGGAATGATTTCGAGATCAAGACCATCTACTACTCTCTTCTAAGGCAGAATGCCTTCCATGGTTTCCCTAATGAGAAGCCAATGGATCACATAGATGAGTTTGAGGACATAGTCACTAGGATGAAGTATGATGGAGTGAACTATGACTATCTGTTTCTCAAACTTTTCCCCTACTCTCTCGCTGGAGATGCTGCTGCCTGGCTGAAACAGCTTCCACCTGGGAAGTTTGTTACATGGGATGCTTTGAAGAGTGAGTTTCTGCGACACTTCTATGATGATGCTCGCTCTGATCAGTCAAGGCAGGACATTCTCACTTTCTCTCAAGGTCCGACAGAGCCTCTTAAGACTGCCTGGATGAGATTTAAGAAGTACCAACGTGACTGCCCGCATCATGGATTCACTGAGGTAACATTGTTGGGTATCTTCTTTAGAGGTATAGATCTTCCATATCAGACTGCATTGGACAATTCTAGCAATGCAAATTTCAACACCAGGACTCCTGCGCAAGCTAAGCAGCTGATAGATAACTTAGTAAGCAGTAATAGCTGCAAGACTACTGATGAGAGAAGGAAGAAGTCTGGTGGAAAGATAGAGAATTTGGAGATAGCTGATATTAAATCTAAGCTGGACACAGTTTGCAATCTTCTAGCTGGGAAGAAAGCTGCCCGTTTTGCTCAAAATGTTGTGGTGATCAATGCTGAAGATGATGGTCAGGAAGAGGATGTGAACTACATCGGAGGATCTGGTTTTCAAGGAAACATGTTTGGAGGACAGCAAGGTAATAGATTTTTCAGTGGTCAGAAGAGTGCTTTCACAAGCAATCAAAACTCTTATGGCTTTGGACAGAATGCTGGTTTTCAAAAGCCTTTCAACAAGGTAATCAGAGGACTTATGGATCTTCCTCTTATCAAGCACCTCCTGTAGCTACTACTCATGAGAGCAAGATGGAGGCTATGATGGAGCAGCTGCTGGAAGGACAGACTAAGATTGTTGTGGACTGCAACAAGAAGTTGGATGCTGTTTATGAGGATCTCAATGGGAAGTTTGAGTCTCTAAATACTCATGTGAAGCAATTGGACACTCAGGTGAGCCAAATTTAAAACTCTGTCAAAGGAAAGAGTGTTGTAGACACCCATATTAAGGCTTGGTCAGTGTACATTGATGATGGATCACACATAGGTGAAAGATTTGAGCTAAATACAGCTGAACTGGTAGAAGAGGCTGAAATTTCTGATTTTGAGGAAAATCTCTCGGGTGGAATCTGTGAAAATTCAACTGCATCGATCGATGCACCCTTAGCGTCGATCGTTGCATGGCGTGGACAGACAGATTCACAGGATTCTTATGGCATTGATGCAGATGCAGATTCAGAGCTTAATCGTTTATTCCCTGGAGTGTCTGAGATAACTCAACAGGAGATTTATGCACAATCTATTCGATTATATCCTAAAGTGTCTGAGGTGATTCAACAAGAGATTGATGAACTTAAATAGTTGGAAAAGATTGGTGAAGAGATGGAAGAAATTCTACTATCTGATGATCCACCTTATCACCCTTGTGTGCAGAGATACTTGGGTAAGATGTTGCCTTTGGATGAAGAGCTGAAGGATTGGGTTATAGTTGTTCCTCAACATATAAGTGATGTGCTATTGACCAAGATTCCTAAGAAGCTACCTGATCCTGGGATTTTTGTGCTGAGTTGTTCCATTTTTGAGGATGGTTTTAAGCGCTCTCTGTGTGATTTAGGAGCTGCTGGAAGTATCATGCCATACTCTGTGGCAGAGAAGCTGGGTATGATGGAATTTTCACCCACTAGGACCTCACTTGTCCTAGCTGATCAGTCAATAAGGATTCCTGAAGGAGTTCTTGAGGACGTCCCAGTGAGAGTTGGAAACTACTTGGTTCCAACAGACTTCTTGGTTCTTAAGTACCACAATGAGCAGGATGATGCTTTGATACTGGGTAGACCGTTCTTAGCCACGGCCGGAGCAGTGATAGATGTGAGACATAGTTTGATAGATCTTCATCTGGGAGATGAGCCTCTACACTTTGAGATGGACATGCTGCGCAGACCGCTGATAGATGGGCAGACCTTCAGGATTGAGGATGGACATGGAGCTCAGACTAGTAACACTTTGGTTTTGGAACCTGGGAGCATTTCACCCCTTCTTTTCTTAGACAAGTTCACACTGATGACGCTTACTCTCCGCCTTGGATGAGGAGACTTGCACAGAGGCAATCACAGTCTCTGTCAGGATCTCCAGCAAACTGATCTTGTTCGTCCGGTCAAGCTAATGACCTTAAACAAGCGCTGAGTGGGAGACAACCCACTGTTAGGTTTTAGCATTTTTCTTTCTTATTTTTGGTGTTTTTCTTAGGATTTCACGATTTTATTTCATTTTTGCTAAGTTTTTAATACAGAACACAGTCTGGAGATGTGTGACAATCGTTGTTATATGAGAAATGGTCGTTGCAGGGAGATATGACGAAGAGATGGGATCGCCTTGTGACGATCGTTGCGGTCTTGTGCAACGGTCGTTGCAAATGGTTTAAATTGCAAAATTAAGGTACGCGCGCTAAACCGGAATCAATTTGGTTCAGATGTGACGATCGTTGCACCTTTGCATCGATCTTTGCACACACGATCCAGGTAAGTGCCTTAAACCCTCTTCTCTCCTCTTCTTCCCCATTTCGCCGTCCGTACAACCGCAAGTGCAAAACCCTAAATATCTCATTTCTTCATCATTTTCTCTGATTCAAAGATTGATTCTACTTATTTTCACATCCCCTATCTATTTCTCTAACCCATTTGCAGTGATTCCAAGGTAAGAACTCTCATTTTCATCATTTTCGGAATCGGTTATAGGGTTTAGAAATTAGGGATTTTAGGCTTGAGATTGATGATTCCGTACTGTTTAGACTTGATTAGGGATGATTGGTTAGGTTATTAGGCAGTTTGAGTGATTTTAGAACGGATTTAGAAACGTTTTTGAGGATTAACTGTCGGCTGTGAAATCGCCCTGCATCGATCGTCGCACTTGTGCAACGATCGTTGCATTGCGATTCCACAGTGAGCTTTCTGCCGAGACTTATATTGTTTATTGATTTTCTTGCAGATGCCTCCTCGACCAGCTCGCAAACGTCGAACTACTACTGCAGCTACAGCTCATCACGCTCCACCGGTTAAGTGGTTCCATCGAGAATCACCACATCCTGCAGACTATCAGAGAGATCAAGAAGCCATATGAGCACCTTGGCCTAGAACGGATAAGCAGCTGATTCCGACAGACAAGGTCTGGGGCATGGAGATTGATGAGCTGCTCAAGACTGACACGTTCACGGAGAGGCCATTACTTAACCATTGGGATGAGTTTGACACATTGCTCTACAATGGTTGGTGTTGTATGACGCTTAAGCCGACCAAGTTTGCGGATTATTCGACTTGTAAGAGTCTGGGCATCGATGAGCAGGTTCTTGCATTGTGTAAGGGCATTGGTCTGGGGACAATGCCTATGCAGCCTTACGAGTTGTATCATGATCTGGTCAGACAGCTGCTGGCCACTTGTAGAGTGATTTACCCTAACCCAGATAGCAGGAAGGCTTCAGGAGGTTTCTTTACCTTCATGTGCTTAGGAGCCAGGTATTGGATTCCCCTTCTCGATATCTGTAGGATCTATGGATTCAGCACTGAGCCGACATGCATCGGTATGTCTCTTGAGTGGGATGTGCCGGAAGCTCATTATTTCTGGGAGTGTCGAGGACGACGAAGCTGGTACAGGTTAGGCATCCTGTTTTTAGGTACGTCTTGCGCATCTTGGGATGTACTCTGTTGTGCAAAGCTGAAGCCAACAAGATGCGTAAGAACGAGATGGAGATGCCTTTCATTGGACTGAGGGACCAGTTTGAGGAAACCGATCTGAGAGATCCCACTAGAGGACTCAACTTGTGAGCTGTCTTTGCTCATCATTTATGCGATCTGCAGAAGAAACCATTTGATGGGAAGGGCACTGAGTCAGTAGGGAGCCTGCGTACTCCCATTTTCAGGCATTGCAGGATTCCCCTAGAGGGTACGGAGTGTGATGATAGCAAGGAGTTCCTTTATTTTAGCCAC
The DNA here is from genome assembly GCA_030180135.1 of Orychophragmus violaceus. NCBI lineage: Eukaryota > Viridiplantae > Streptophyta > Magnoliopsida > Brassicales > Brassicaceae > Orychophragmus > Orychophragmus violaceus. The sequence continues at coordinate 18,559,314 of CM058235.1, read as the reverse complement.
CTGCAGAGTGCTACATGGCTGAAGGAGGGACGTGTATGGGTCTATTATGACCCTGCCACTACGAAGCGTGGTATAGATCTTCCTGCTGCTGGTCTGACACAGATTGATACGCTGGATGCCTTGAGATTCCAGCCTCCTACGAGAGATCAGCGCAGCGTTCCTAATATGGCTCATCCGCTGGGAGAGCCTTCTACACGAGCTTCTTCTTCATCTGCACCTGCTGCCCCTGCTGATATTGGTCCTTATCCCGATCCTTCAGTGCCTTTCAGTGAGATGTCTGAGACAGAGTGGAGAGAGCGTCAGGATGGGATTCTGCGGAGTATTTGGGACTTCATGCGTGGCTGCACTTGCAGGAGACAGCCGCAGATTCATCAGCCTGGACCTTCACGACGTAGACAGCGCTCTCCGACTCCAGTACTTTCCAGCGACATTGATCCTTATGCTGGGATAGATGATGAGTGAGGGTAGTGGCATATTCAGACTATGGTTCTTTGTATTTCTTTTTCACTTTTCTTTTGCATTTTTCTTTTGATTTCTTAGGATACTTATGTTTGGATGCTGTGATTGGTTTGAGACTATTAGTTGCTTTGATTTTCTCTATTTTCAGTGATCTTCAGCTTGCAGGTTTGAAATTTGATGATTTCTCACGAACTAACCTGCTAACTTGCTGGATGTTCTCGGATATCGCAGTGCGTCGATCGACACAACCTTGTGTCGATCGTCACAAAATCAGAAATTGCACTGCAGCGATCGTTGCGGTCCTGAGCAACGATCGACACATGACGAAAAAGCGCCTAGCAACGGTCGTTACATTTATGTAACGATCGATGCATGAGCGACAGAGGTAAAAATCAGACAGAACTCAACACATCCATTAACATTTTCTTTCTTTTTACCAACCCTTAGCTTAACACTACTGGGGACAGTGTGTTTAAAGTGTGGGGGAGGTAGCTACTGACTTTTGTCTTTTTGTTTTCTTAAGAGTCAGTCCAGTTTTCAAAAAAATTTGTTTTATTGAGTCAAAACCAGTTTAAGTAGGAAACAGTGAATTTTTGAGAAGTTAACAACATCTTGCAAGAACTTAAGTAACCATTGGGATGAAGTTGCAGGTTCAATCTATGACTATTAGAAAACCCAACACGGATCAACCTACTGAGGACACCTATATCAATTCAGGTATTCAGAGGATCCTTTTACTGGCTTCACCCTTAATTTGACTTAATTTTCTCACCTAAGGGATTGGTATACCTTGAGTCGGACTCCTTTGTTAGTTCTGACACTGCTTGTAAACCTGTCCGAGTATGGTTCCCTTCTCCCCTTCCATAAAGTAAAAAGAAGAGTAATAAATTGAGGATGAGTTAGTAACTCCGAAGTGGTCACGGGAGTAGTAGCAAACACTATTACCTCCTGTGCGATCCATGGAGTGTGTCCAAAGTACACCCCTTAACGGGAAGAGCACTGATAAAAAAAAAAAATGATACCCAATGGGGAAAAATCAAAATGCTAAGGAAGGGAAAAGAGAAGAGAGGAACCAGAAAAAGATAGTATGGTGGTCTAGAGCTGATAAAGTAAGAATCCATGTGCCCTTTGATCGATAATCCTTAGGTGAGACCGCACTTAATATGCTTAAGAAGTCAGTAGGGTGAATTTGAATTGCTTGGATTGATTGTGGAGTTTACTTAGGACAGTTGCTAAGTGTGGGGGAAGTACATGTTGGTCTTGATGTCTTGCAGTTGATTCTTTCAGTGGTTTACTAAGGAGAATCTGAGTGTTGTTGCTTCTAGGACAAAAAGAGTTTCTGAAAGTTTTCAAACCTCTTCACCATGTTTTAGTTCTCTGTTTTGCTTGAGGGCAAGCAAAGGCTAAGTGTGGGGGAGTTGATATATCATGGTTTTTACCAGTTTTATGCCATGATATAAGTATGCTTTAGAGTCTTTTGGTGTTCTTTTAGAGTCTTTTACTGGTGTTATTAGGTACACACACGTTTGGAGTGGATTTGGAGATTTTGGAGCTGAATGGAGCATTTTGGAGTTTTGACCCGAGAGTTTGTGCTCACTGTCCGAAACAGAGGAGTGTGTCGATCGATGCACGGCGTGTTGGGCCAGACTCGCGGCGGTTTAATGAAGAATTATTATATTGCATAGTTGCCCAGAAGTTCCAGATATTTACACAGAAGCCCCAAGACGTGATTTAGCTATTTAATTAGGTTTTAACTTCAGTTTTTAGATAAGCTATCATATTTTAGAGCATAGAGTTTTTAGAGCTATTTGGGGCTGATCTGATCCTGTACTACATCTTGTTTTTGGAGAAGATTTCGAATCCCTTTTACTTGTTTAATCTCTTTTATGATATCTAATTATTCATTAACCATGTTTTCATTATCTATGTCTGAGTAGATTCATAGTTAGGTTTAGGAATTCTCAATAGGGATTTTATGACTTGCTAGATATAATTAATTCAGTTAGGGATTCATATCAATAGATGTTCTTCAATCTAAATTGTGTTTAATGCTAGTTCTAACCATATCACTTAGAATCTAGATCTTAGGTTGCTAGATTGACACGAAAGTGTGGTTTAGAATATGAACTATTTAGGTTGAGCAATATAATTACTCGCAAAGAAATTTGGTTTAATTATATTGTGAACATATCGAACTTGATCATTAAAGCTGGTTTAATCTGTTAGGAATTACAAAGACATTTGGATTTCTGCAATTAGGCTTAGAAAATCCTCACAACGAAAGTTGGTTAATTCTATATCTGTGTTTTGAGTTCTAGAACTGTACCTAATTTGATCATGACTGAATGATTTGTCTGCTTGTTTGATTTCCTGAGAACTCCCTAGACTTAGCGCCCTTAGTTAGTTGCTTACAACCAAATCATGCTACTTGTTTCCTTTCTCGCACTGCTTTTAGTTTCTCAATATAATTTGCTTTCTCCTAGTTTAATCTTTTATGTTCTAATTCTATCGTTGCCCTGAGTCCTCGTGGATTCGATCTCTAAGTACTACATTGATATTACTGTGCACTTTTTAGTTAGTATATGGTTAAAACTGTACACCTATCAACGCGCCGCTTTCATTTTCTGTTCCTCGCCTCCTTCGTAACCCTAGCTATACCAAGTAGCTGGGCCGAGCCGTGGCGACTTGTTGACTTCGGATTAAGGCTCATATTGATTTTCCTTATTGGGCCGACCTAAATTCCTGAATGGACCTTTTGGGAAAGGTGATAATCTTGACTCCAACAATAACCCCCCCCCAAGTACAGCGATTCGAATTCATTCAGATCGGCAGTACGAGGAAAATGGCAATTGGTTTAAGAAGTGATTTAGGTTGGTCGGTTTTGCCGTCATCACTCCGGTTTAATTGGGCTGATTTAGGTTGGTCGGGTTCGCCATCATCACTCCGGTTCAATCGGGCTGATTTAGTCAAACCGTCAAAGAGTCCCGAATTGAATTTCGGTCGAACCGGCCTACATGTGCGGGAAACGAAGCGTCGCCCTAGGTAATTATGACTTCTCAGACACGACGCCCATTTCCTCTATATATTCTCTGTTCTCACTCTCATTTTCTCATTTATGCTCAAGTGAAGAGATAAAAGGTATTCTTCTTTGCTCTCCACCGGTTTTTATTCTCCGATTAACCTCCGTCGTTGCACAGCCGTGGTTTCTTAAGTTTTGAGATCTAATCACGTATTTATGTTTGAGTTCTTCCTTTGTTCTTCGCCAAAGAAAGATAAGGAAGTTGTTTCTGTATCTTCCAGGGATGATTCATCAAGTCGGCACGGGTCTCCAAGTCGGCAAGATCCTTCTATCAGCTCGTCATCGTGCAATACGTCTTCTGACTTGAGAGATCATCCCGATTATCAAGCGTTCACGGAGCTCGAACGCCGTCGTGAATTATCTCGGCTTTCAGAGGCCGTCGAAAGCTATGGCCAAAGCGAGCTTCGAATCCCACAACTCCGAGATTCCGATTCCGAGGAGCCGGAAGAAGATGAGATCGAAGCCGAGAGAAAAGATACCAACGAGGATGATGGCGAGACTATCCCATCCGAAATGAGGATGCCACTATCCCTTCTTCCGAATTATCGGCTGCTCCTAGAGAATTGTATGATAATGTCTTCCCGACTCGGTCTGCTGAGGCCTCAGTGACTTCTACGTTACAAGGCTGTGGAGCCAACCCGAAGATTAAATTTATTATTCCTAGCCAGACGGACCGACCTTGGACTCCCCAACCGGTTATGTCTGTTTGCACGAGTCCTATTTCCTCAACACTGATACTGCGGGTTGCCGACTTTGGCTTCCACTTCCTGACCTGCTTGTCTCCTATTGTGCTCGGCGTGAGATCGTAATTTCTCTACTTTCAGTCACCGCGTTCGTCATATGGTTTCTTTAGCTGCCGAAGCCGATATCACGATCAGCGTTAGGATTTTTAAGGAAATGACATTGATTAGTCAGATGACGAATAGCAGCCAGGGTGTTTCGCGGTTAGAATGAGACGGGACCAAGGAGTTTTTCTGAGAGCACCGAGTAAAGTCCGTGTTTGGCTGAGATATTACTTCCATGCCGAGATAACTTCTTTAGTTGTGCCCAAGAAGCATAGGGAGCTTAGATCGTCGTGGAATAAAAAATTTGGTAGATGTCGTTATGAACTTGATGATTATTAACGCGGATAATTTACTTAATTTTTATTTTTATTTTTGCAGTACGCCATCCATTCTTTAAGCCTTATCCAGACGACTTTTCCTCGATCATTGAATCTATTCGAACACTCAGCCGTCGTAAGTGGAAATATCTCACTCGAGAACGTATCAGCCGATCTCTTCCGAAGATTTCCAAAGGTAGATTTTTTTGAATTGCTTGGTTTGATGTGTTTTCTTCTTGAGTTCTGACTTCTCTTCCTCACTTTTTTTTAGTTACGTGGAATACTTTAGAGAAGGTTAACCCGACCGATTTAAAGAAACCGAGAATGGGTAAGCTGAAGAAGATAACGGTCGATTATTCGCAAAGGCTCACCTGGAATTCTTCGATTTCGGCCGTACCAACTAAGGAAGCCGAGACAATTCCTTCATCTCGAAGCGGCGGCGAACCGTTAACCGTTGTTAGCAAGCAACCCACTGACCCTCGGGAAAATGTGGTGGTCAAACCGAACATGGCGGCTCCCCCCGAGAAGGTTCCTTCGAGGACCCAGTCCAAGAAGAGGGCGGCTGTAAAGAAGTCGGATCATGAGAATCCCACCAAGAGAGTGGCTATAGATAGATCAGTCAAGGAGAATCCCGCGACGAAGATAGCTGCCGATAAATCCAGCAAAGCCAAGGTTTTGGATCCGTGGAGACGGTTTTATTCAGAGGATGGGAAATACCCCACGCCGACTCTGGTGAAAAGAAATGTTTTCTTTCTCGCAAGGAGATCGTCACGGTTCTTCCTCATAGTTCTCAGAGAGATGCAGATGTGAGAACTCGGCCTTCAATCCATAACCTCGCCTATCAATATGAAAGCGAAATCCCTTTTATCCAGAATACGCGAGCGTGTTTCAACCTGCTCACTTGTCTAAGGGGGAATGATTCGGATTGGCCGCCCTTGAAGAAACTTCCTTACTCCGAATCAGTTCTCAATTTGAAACAAGCCGAGGCAGCGGTAAGTTCTTTTCTAATCTTTAAAATTCATTTGTGAGTCCCTTTAATAACAGTCTTTCTCGTTTAGATGATTGCGGCGTCAAACAGCGTGGCCCTTGAGAGCGCTTGGGGCTCGCAGAAGATGATTGATGAGGTAAAGAGGAGAGATGTGAAGGAATTTCTAGCAGTTCTAATCAGGATTAGGAACCCTAGTCCGAATTCCGAGCCTAGGATCTAAGGTTCAAGTAATTGAATCTCAGATTTACCTGATGATTAGCAGCGGAAGGTTTGCAGATAATCGAGATCACGAAGCACCTAAAACGCTGTGCCTCTACTGGTATCCACACGCACACAAACTGGACAGGAGGGATGCTAGTGCCTGTAAGAGATCTAATCTCTGGAGAGGTTTCTATCTTGTTCTGGTGGCTGTGAATTAGGTTAGAAACGAGTTTAGGTCGACCATATATCTTATATATGTCTGCTTAAACCACAACGGAATTAACCAACGATTAAACCGTATTAATCTGGTTAATCCGCGAGTTGCATCGATCGATGCACTATCTGCAACGATCGACACTGCCCCAGAATATTGATATCGAATGCATATCAAATATGCATTCACTGGATCATTACATTAATGATCAACCTCGTCTTTAACGCCCAGTTTGCTTAGGTGTGTGACCCTGTAGGATCATATAACACTAGCAATGAGTTCTCAACTCATTGATCATAAGTGGCTTCTAGCAAAGCGTTATGACTACCTAGTGTTATGTGATTGTCTCATCTCGACAATACGACTTTCACTTAGAGCAAGTACAATAGATTTCAGGACATTCCCAACAATCTCCCACTTGTACTGGAATCATCTATTCCTTTAATCCCTTTGTAGCTATATCTCAATCTAGCATAAGGCAAGAACTGTGTCATCCTTATTAAGCCAGATCACGTTTATCGAATCCCGATTTGTACTTGTAATACCCTGTATCAAGAATGGGTCAACGGGCAGTCAAGAAGTCGACGAGGGGCATTTTCGTAATTTCCAGAAGATGAAGGGTATTTTGGTAAATCTACCAAAATACGAGCCAGAAGCTAAGACGGGCCAAATGTTATTCTTTTTAAGTAAAGAAAATATTTAGAAGACCAAGAAAGGTGGAAACGGAGATTAAACTAGTTTTTCGGGTTATCGGGAATGGAAACCGATAAAACCGACAAAACTTGTAAAATTCATTACAGGAGCTACGGGTGTCCGTTTGAAGTGATTAAAATTGCTAAATTCATATATGAGCATCTAGAATCTGAAAAGAAGGCTTGGTGGATTTATAGAAGCAGATAAAGAGTTTTTAAAATATTAAACCTTAAACCAGTTTTTCCGAGGAACCGATATAATGTTCGGGAAAGCGAGAAGACCTTCTAAACTCCACCAAAAATTATGAAATTTGGACCACAGCCTCATGAGAAGATGTAGAAGCCGCGGTTAAAAGGATTCAGTAAGATTCAATGCCTAGATTAAGTTACATATTTTAGATCATTAATGGGTGATTAGTGGCTAAAAATCCAAAATAAATTCTTTGGAGCTTGGGCTTGAACCAGGGTATTTAGGGCTGATTGCTAAGATCATATTGGACCCAAATCCAGCTCAGTATGAAGAATGAGCCACGAAATCCAGCCCAAGAATTTTAGAAGCTTCTTGGTATGTTAGGTTCATGAATCTAAAAGTGGTGTGTTGTCATCAATCCAAGGGCTGCATGGAGGAGGCTACAAGTGGATGGTGGATGCTCAAATGCATTGTTTTGGATGGTTTTTGGTGAGGAGGTCGTGGCACAAGATGGAGGAAGAAGAGAAGACAAATGGAGGGTGAAGATCACTCCACTTTTACTATATAAGGAGACCTTCCCCCTCCCATTTTCTTCACACCAAACTCACAAAGAGTAAAGAGAAGTAAAGAAGAGAGAAAGAAGAGAGGGAGAAGAGAGGGAGAAGGGAGGAAGAAGAAGAAGAAGAAGGAGGCGGCAAGAAGAAGGAGGAGGAGGAGGAGCCGGGAGAAGAAGAAGAAGGAGGAGCCGGAGGGGAGAGAGAGAGATAAAGGAGAGAGAAAGAAGAGAGAGAGTGGAAATAAATAAAAGAAAGATGGGGAAAGGAAAATTAATACGTCGGAATATTCTAAAGAATATTCTTCGGAAAAGGAATTTTTCCGACGTAATAATCTTCCCGATAAACCGGATTTCTTTTATTTAGAAATAGGATAGATGGTTGTAGTAGACATCATACGAGGGTTTTCCGGAGGTTCGGGATCACGAAGGTCAACGGCATGGTCAAGTGCGGGTCAAGGTCGGGTCAAAGAGACGGAGGTTCGGGGAAGGTTCGGGTTAGCGTCGGGTTCATGCCGGGTCTCGTTGTTCCGCTAGTCCGTCAATCCGTCCGTCCGTCATCATAATAGCAATGTGAGTCGACTCAAAACACCGTAGAGTAGTATTGCATATAGATCATAAAACGAGAAACCGTAGATTAAGTAATTGCATACCCGGATATAAATTGATGGCGTTTGAGAATTGAAACCCTAATAGGCTTGCTTGTGTGATGATTGTTTGTATTGTGTGATTGCGTGTTTGGGGTTGTTAAGCTTTGTTGTGCAGGCCTATTAGATTGTCTCGGTATTGGGCCGAGCGAGCGGTGGGGCGGGTGTGTGTGTAGACTTGCGGGGTGCGGTGATGAGATGGTAGTTAATGGTTGTTCGAGTCTGATTGATTGCTAGAGTCCGAGCGAGTCTGCGTGTTTACTTTTCTGCACTAGGACTCTAGGGTGCGTTAGATCCCGCAAGTCTAGGTGATTGGAGACGTTCTGGTACTTCCGACCCGATTGGATCCTCGGGAAGTTGCTTAACCGGATCATGGTAATTTCGGTTATGGCGTTAACCTATGGAGTGACGTCTGTAGGTGTGTAGTCCGGAGAACACGGGGTCGCGTCCTAGGGCCGGACTGCATGGAAGCTCGGGTTGCCGGGGGTAACCGGAGTCACTGCGTATCGATGGACGGAGAACAGTGTCCTGGATCGTGAGACTTGGTGTTAACATCTGGGAGTCGAGAGGGTTTGTTACCATATCAGTAATGGTGGAAACCCGTGGAAGTTACCAAGAAGCGTAAGGGCCCAGTGGTGTGTTGATGATGATGATGGTGTTGCGCGATAGATAGATCGAGTCTAATCGAGAGCATGTGCCGCAATGCTCTCGATTTCCTTCATTGACGTGATGTGTTGTTATTATTGAATTGCTTGTGTGTTGTGAAGCTCATCACGTCTTGGTAGCACGTGATCGGCTATTATACTTGATTGTTATTTTGGGTTTTGGGCGGGATTATTAGATTGTTAGAAGCCGTAGTGGGGAGCCGTCTCACTGGGTAATCTTAGATTGCTCATTAGACTCTTTTGTGTTTTTCAGGTTTGGCGTAGCTTGGCGGACGCGTAGGACGCTCGGAGTAGTCTCGGGTTGGCATTGGGTATCGGTGTGGAGTTTACACATTTTGACTGTTACTTTCGGTTTCAGACTTTGTTGGGATCCCGTTAAATGTTTTGTGTATTAGACTGTATATTATTATGAATGAGATTTATATATTTTCAAATAATAAAAACGGAACAATTCCCTGATATACGGTTTCGTCCGAACCGAACACAACTCGTGGAAGTGGTACAGGTTGAAAAGCTTTGTATCACGGAAGCGAGGTAAACGGAGTTAAGGACGGTTTGGTTCGAGCCTTTGTCTCAAACCGGACTGCCTTTGACTTCGTATTGTGACAAACTCTTCTTGTATGACTGCTCGGGTTCGATCGGTCATGTTCTTGTTTGATTGTTGGCCGGTCAGCTCGTCGGTCAGCGGTAAACGGGAAGGGGGCGTTACAAAAGGTGGTATCAGAGCATGGTTCGTCATGGGTTCGAATATTCCGGTTTTTCAAAGTTTTCAATGTTTTATCGAGTCAAATGTGTCGCCAATTCAACCATTAGGAATCCGAGTCGCGTTCGTCGATCCGGGGAAATGGGTATTTTATTAAAATTGTGCTAATCATTTGGTATTTTATTGCAGTCACGCAGCAGAGTTGTCCTTGGAGGATTGGTGTGTGTGTGTGGTTGCGACGAAAAGATGAGCGGCATCAGTATGGATGCCCTTGGATCCATCGGAGCTACTGCAGCTAGTCCGAGTCCATTTTTCCAGCTCGCGGAGTGTTCCCATCTTTCGCAGCCTATTACGGAGTATGTGGTTGCCGATGCCGAGCCCGTTACCACTCCACCCATTCTATAGCCGCCTTATGATACGATTACATCCGGAGTACTACCGTCAGTAGCGCGCACCGTCGACATTCATCCCTAATGACATGGCGATAAAATACATCCTCGGGGTATGGGAGCTATCACCGCCTGCTATTCGACCACCAGTTCGACGCATTGGACTCTTCGTTCCTTACCCGCGGTGACACGTGTCTTTCATTTCCATTCGGTGTCGGTAGTTTGGCCAAGCATATCAGTCACCACCGCATTGACGCCGATTCCGACTTACCACATTTGCGGCCGAGGTGAACATTGTGCTCCTTTCTGTCATAACCGAGACCGCGTCGCTCCACCACCACCACCACACTCATTCCATCCTCCTGGTACACCTGTCTATTAGTATCCACATGAGTTGTACCCCTCATGTTGGAGATTAGGAAATAGATTAGGCCCAGGTAAGTAAGGGCTCTAACTCGCTTTTGATGTGTGTATATCGGCTTGCGTTCGTCTCTAACGATTCAGTTGTGTGTAGCAGTGTTTCGTTTGGGACGGATTGGTAACCGCGAGTATGTAGACTTCGACGGACATACGTATTTAAAACTCTATGTGGTGAATAGATGTTTTATTTACGTAGTGGATGTGGAGTATTCGGTATTTTTCGTTTAAGTAACGAAGTGATCTTATTGCATGAGTTGGGATAATAAATGCAATATGGTTATACCGTGAAAGCAAATGACGATCCGATGAGACGGTTACTACGACCTTAAGAGACGACCGTAATTGCCGATTTGTTTGATTGATTGATTGTGTGTGATTGATTGCTTTGCTAGGGTGTTAGAATGTTGAATTGATTGATGCATTGATTGCCCGCTAGGTTGGTAGTTGTTGATTTTGAATCTCTGCATTTCGTTTAAATCGCTAGGTTGCTAGAAAGTGATTTTTTTTTTTTGAATAGCGAGATCGTTTGGTTTGCTTGGTAGAATTGTTTTTGGTAAGCCTAGAATTGATAAAGCGGTTTTTAGAAAACTTATTCGAGATTGAGCAGAATTATAAGATATTGTTTATTAGCCACATGTGACCATTGGGTCCGTGACTAAATACCAATATCTCTATAAGGAAGCGATATCGGGAGTATGTTAAAAAGGTCTAACCGTGTTGGTGTTGTTGAGGATGTAGGACGTGATGGACGAGTTGACGAGGACACGAGACCGAACCTGAACCCGAGAGGCGAGATGTTATTTCAGGGAACAGTTTGACCCGAGCCTGCAAGAAAGTCAGTGTGGATTCAGAAAGGAGTTTGGGTAGTAATGGTAGAAAGAAGCAAGGCGAATGAGTTCAAGAAGATAGCAATGAGATTGAGAAGCATCAGAGTCGATGGAAGAGTTCGTTCGGGGATATCAATGGGAAGAGAAGTTTTGAGAATCGATGAAGTGTGGAGATCAGTGATTGAGGATTTCAAGACATACATGAGTATGGCGGATTCATTGGAAGGAGGAACATCAATCCTATCAGAACATTAGTGGGAAGCGATAAGTATTAAAGGCGGAATAAGTATCCGGGGTTGAGGACGAGGCAATGTTGCGTAATCAAGAAGGTCGAATCAGAGTGGGGAAGTCAGAATATCGGTTAAGGAGATCATCAGATGGCGAAGATGGAGTCAGGAGTCAGACTGAAGCATTAAGACGAAACCAATGGTCCGAAATCGGAAATGAGTCGTAAAGTCCAATGGCGATGAAGAATCAGGAAGCGATCAGAAATCAGACAAGTCGGTGTCAGGAGTTCAAAGTGACATCGTGTTAGGGTTGCGCACAACTGCATAGCAGGGAGTCATCTGGGCATCGGAAGTCTGAGTTTGGAAACCATAGACAGAATCAACGAAGTAATCAAATGGAGAAGCTGGGATTGAATGAGAGTCAAGCCATTTCGCGTGGGAAGTTCAAAGATGTCAAATGTGCTGAGAAGGGGAGCAAAACCAAGGTTCAAGAATCAGTGGAAGCATCGGGATTGTAACTACAAATTCAGAGTTCAAGCAGTATCGTGTGGCGAAGAAGGAAACAAGACTCAGAATGGAGTCGTGCAGTCAAGAGAAATGAATATGTCATCAGAGAGAAGTTCGGTGTAGCGACGTTTGTGCAAACCAGTGGGTTGAAAGTCAGTAGGCATCGGAAGAGCGGGGTTACCATGAGATCAGAGCATAAGAAGCAAAGCAGAGTTGGATTGAAATCAAAGACCGAGTGAAGCAGTTCAATCACGACCGTTGGTATTGAGAATCAAGATCAGAGTCTGTAAAGCGAGAAGATGTGAAACCAGAAGTGATCGTGAGTTAAGTTTTTGGTATGGGAAGTCCGAGATGTCCGCGTGAGCAAGACGGGGTTTCAGAATTCAGTACGCATCGAAAGTATAGTTCAGTCAATTCAGCGTTCGGGTGTTGGAGCAGACATATCGGTTTCAGAAGTGGTAACTTACGGGGTTCAGTTCCGATTCGAAGTTAGTAAGTAACGGAGAATTCGGGGACCGAATTCCTGTAAGTGGGGAAGAATGTAATACCCTGTATCAAGAATGGTTCAACGGGCAGTCAAGAAGTCGACGAGGGGCATTTTCGTAATTTCCAGAAGATGAAGGGTATTTTGGTAAATCTACCAAAATACGAGCCAGAAGCTAAGACGGGCCAAATGTTATTCTTTTTAAGTAAAGAAAATATTTAGAAGACCAAGAAAGGTGGAAACGGAGATTAAACTAGTTTTTCGGGTTATCGGGAATGGAAACCGATAAAACCGACAAAACTTGTAAAATTCATTACAGGAGCTACGGGTGTCCGTTTGAAGTGATTAAAATTGCTAAATTCATATAAGAGCATCTAGAATCTGAAAAGAAGGCTTGGTGGATTTATAGAAGCAGATAAAGAGTTTTTAAAATATTAAACCTTAAACCAGTTTTTCCGAGGAACCGATATAATGTTCGGGAAAGCGAGAAGACCTTCTAAACTCCACCAAAAATTATGAAATTTGGACCACAGCCTCATGAGAAGATGTAGAAGCCGCGGTTAAAAGGATTCAGTAAGATTCAATGCCTAGATTAAGTTACATATTTTAGATCATTAATGGGTGATTAGTGGCTAAAAATCCAAAATAAATTCTTTGGAGCTTGGGCTTGAACCAGGGTATTTAGGGCTGATTGCTAAGATCATATTGGACCCAAATCCAGCTCAGTATGAAGAATGAGCCACGAAATCCAGCCCAAGAATTTTAGAAGCTTCTTGGTATGTTAGGTTCATGAATCTAAAAGTGGTGTGTTGTCATCAATCCAAGGGCTGCATGGAGGAGGCTACAAGTGGATGGTGGATGCTCAAATGCATTGTTTTTGGATGGTTTTTGGTGAGGAGGTCGTGGCACAAGATGGAGGAAGAAGAGAAGACAAATGGAGGGTGAAGATCACTCCACTTTTACTATATAAGGAGACCTTCCCCCTCCCATTTTCTTCACACCAAACTCACAAAGAGTAAAGAGAAGTAAAGAAGAGAGAAAGAAGAGAGGGAGAAGAGAGGGAGAAGGGAGGAAGAAGAAGAAGAAGAAGGAGGCGGCAAGAAGAAGGAGGAGGAGGAGGAGCCGGGAGAAGAAGAAGAAGGAGGAGCCGGAGGGGAGAGAGAGAGATAAAGGAGAGAGAAAGAAGAGAGAGAGTGGAAATAAATAAAAGAAAGATGGGGAAAGGAAAATTAATACGTCGGAATATTCTAAAGAATATTCTTCGGAAAAGGAATTTTTCCGACGTAATAATCTTCCCGATAAACCGGATTTCTTTTATTTAGAAATAGGATAGATGGTTGTAGTAGACATCATACGAGGGTTTTCCGGAGGTTCGGGATCACGAAGGTCAACGGCATGGTCAAGTGCGGGTCAAGGTCGGGTCAAAGAGACGGAGGTTCGGGGAAGGTTCGGGTTAGCGTCGGGTTCATGCCGGGTCTCGTTGTTCCGCTAGTCCGTCAATCCGTCCGTCCGTCATCATAATAGCAATGTGAGTCGACTCAAAACACCGTAGAGTAGTATTGCATATAGATCATAAAACGAGAAACCGTAGATTAAGTAATTGCATACCCGGATATAAATTGATGGCGTTTGAGAATTGAATTGACGGATTAACAATAAACCGGTTAGGGGGTTGAGACGCATACTAGGATCGTAAGATTAAACGGATTAAACTTGTTGTGTGCCGTTAGGTTGGTAGTAACGTTGTGTGATGCATACATATAGTCGTTGTATGATAGGGCCGTATATGCATATATATCTATGTATGAAAAACGATCTAAAATGAATCTAAGTACGGAAATTAAGACGCTATAAAATACGGAAGTAAACTTAACAAACGTATAGCAAACGGAATGATACTTGGTTAAGGTTTAATGATAAAGGAATGAATGGAATAAATAAATGGTGAGACGTCGGGGAGTTTAGTATAAGCTACTAGCTCTAAACCGACGGATCGGGGAGTTGATAAAAGATACCTAGGAAAGGTTAAGAAAAGAAAAGTGTTGAGAGTGGGAGCCGTCTACGGGTTAGCAATCCGCTAATCCAAGGTAGCGGACGATAATGAGATATGAGCCGTCTACGGGTTAGCAATCCGCTAATCCAGTGTAGCGGACGTGAATGAGTTAAAAGACATTAGAAACCCTAATAGGCTTGCTTGTGTGATGATTGTTTGTATTGTGTGATTGCGTGTTTGGGGTTGTTAAGCTTTGTTGTGCAGGCCTATTAGATTGTCTCGGTATTGGGCCGAGCGAGCGGTGGGGCGGGTGTGTGTGTAGACTTGCGGGGTGCGGTGATGAGATGGTAGTTAATGGTTGTTCGAGTCTGATTGATTGCTAGAGTCCGAGCGAGTCTGCGTGTTTACTTTTCTGCACTAGGACTCTAGGGTGCGTTAGATCCCGCAAGTCTAGGTGATTGGAGACGTTCTGGTACTTCCGACCCGATTGGATCCTCGGGAAGTTGCTTAACCGGATCATGGTAATTTCGGTTATGGCGTTAACCTATGGAGTGACGTCTGTAGGTGTGTAGTCCGGAGAACACGGGGTCGCGTCCTAGGGCCGGACTGCATGGAAGCTCGGGTTGCCGGGGGTAACCGGAGTCACTGCGTATCGATGGACGGAGAACAGTGTCCTGGATCGTGAGACTTGGTGTTAACATCTGGGAGTCGAGAGGGTTTGTTACCATATCAGTAATGGTGGAAACCCGTGGAAGTTACCAAGAAGCGTAAGGGCCCAGTGGTGTGTTGATGATGATGATGGTGTTGCGCGATAGATAGATCGAGTCTAATCGAGAGCATGTGCCGCAATGCTCTCGATTTCCTTCATTGACGTGATGTGTTGTTATTATTGAATTGCTTGTGTGTTGTGAAGCTCATCACGTCTTGGTAGCACGTGATCGGCTATTATACTTGATTGTTATTTTGGGTTTTGGGCGGGATTATTAGATTGTTAGAAGCCGTAGTGGGGAGCCGTCTCACTGGGTAATCTTAGATTGCTCATTAGACTCTTTTGTGTTTTTCAGGTTTGGCGTAGCTTGGCGGACGCGTAGGACGCTCGGAGTAGTCTCGGGTTGGCATTGGGTATCGGTGTGGAGTTTACACATTTTGACTGTTACTTTCGGTTTCAGACTTTGTTGGGATCCCGTTAAATGTTTTGTGTATTAGACTGTATATTATTATGAATGAGATTTATATATTTTCAAATAATAAAAACGGAACAATTCCCTGATATACGGTTTCGTCCGAACCGAACACAACTCGTGGAAGTGGTACAGGTTGAAAAGCTTTGTATCACGGAAGCGAGGTAAACGGAGTTAAGGACGGTTTGGTTCGAGCCTTTGTCTCAAACCGGACTGCCTTTGACTTCGTATTGTGACAAACTCTTCTTGTATGACTGCTCGGGTTCGATCGGTCATGTTCTTGTTTGATTGTTGGCCGGTCAGCTCGTCGGTCAGCGGTAAACGGGAAGGGGGCGTTACAGTACTGATAAAACAAACGACTGACAATCACCTCGTTTGAGCGCGGCCACGCATTTCCAGTATCAAATCTTCGATAGGCCCAGAGATATTTAACTCCTGTTATATAGGAGGTACAAATCCCATCTTGTTCCATCCATGTCTCTTTTATATCTCATGATACGCCTAATCAGTGTCTTTATGATCACCAGTTACGGCTGACGTTTGACAAAGTCAAGACGAACCAATCAATATAAGAGAGGACATGATGAACTCAGGTCTAAGGACTACACTCTTCAGTTGTAATGAGAAACTCTTATGACACTCATATAACATCTTGTACAGTTCTCATTAACGGGTCAAGTCCGATCATGTGTTCTTTAACACATATCTATGTGATTGACTTTAATACACTTATTAATGACTCCATGAAACATAGTCATCAGTCACCTCACATACTAGTCTCACGTGGTTGTTAATGTCACATTAAGGAAAGCTGTTTTCACGTCCATCTGCCAGATCTCATAGTCATAATGAGCTGTTGTTGCCAGGAGAATCCGAATGGATTTAAGCATGGCAACCGGGGAATAAGTTTCTTCATAGTCAATGCCATGAATTTGTTTGAAACCTTTTGCCACCAGCCTTGCTTTATATATCTGAATATTTCCATCCACATCAATTTTCTTCTTGAAAATCCATTTACACTCAATGGGTCTTGCACCATCGGGTAAATCAACCAAAGTCCATACTTGGTTTTGTGACATGGATCCCATTTTGGATTCAGCGGCTTTCAGCCACTTTTCGGAGTCAGGGCTCATCATCACTTCTTCAAAATTCGCTGGCTCGTCACTGTCAATGATCAACAAATCATGACAATTGGTTACGAGAAATCCATATCTCTTGGGTTCGGGACGGATCCTTTCGGATCGGCGAATTTCAGGCTCCACAGGCGCCGTCTCTACAACTCTTTGTAGATCCAACTGTTGCTCTTCCTCTACGGGTTGAGCATTTTCCTGCGGTTCTCGAACTTCTTCGAGTTGTACTTTACTCCCACTGTTTCTCTTGGAAAGAAATTCTCTCTCAAGAAAGACGCAGTTCCGAGCAACAAACACTTTGTTCTCGGATTGGTTGTAAAAGTAGTATGCCTTGGTTTCCTTAGGATAACCAACGAAGTAGCACTTATCAGATTTGGGTTCGAGCTTATCTGTAATTAATCGCTTAACATAAGCTTCGCAACCCCAAATCTTCAGGAAAGACAAACTCGGAACATTTCCAGTCCACATCTCATGTGGTGTCTTTGCAACTGATTTTGACGGAACCCTATTAAGTGTAAACGTAGACGTTTCTAGAGCGTATCCCCAAAAGGATAATGGAAGAGTTGAGAGACTCATCATTGATCGAACCATATCTAATAAAGTTCGATTCCTCCTCTCGGACACCCCATTCCATTGTGGTGTTCCAGGAGGAGTGAGTTGTGAAACAATTCCACAATCTCTCAAATGATCACTGAATTCTTGGCTTAAGTATTCTCCTCCACGATCTGATCGAAGAGCCTTAATACTTTTTCCAAGTTGATTCTGTACTTCATTTTGGAATTCTTTGAACCTTTCAAAAGATTCCGACTTGTGTCTCATTAAATAGACATAGCCATACCTGCTGAAATCATCAGTGAAGGTAATGAAGTATCGAAAATTTCCTCTGGCACTTGTGCTCATTGGGCTGCACACATCTGTATGTATAAGGCCCAATAGGTCACTGGCCCTTTCATTTGATTTGTTGAAAGGGGCCTTAGTCATTTTGCCTAGTAAACAAGATTCACATTTCTCACATGATTCATAATCAAATGAGCCCAGAAGTCCATCACTATGGAGCTTTTGGATCCGTTTCTCGTTTATGTGGCCCAAACGACAATGCCAAAGAAAAGTCTGATTCGTGTCATTTGATTTGAATCTCTTGGTGTTAATGTTATAGATTGGTGCAGTCTGGTTTAAAACATAAAGCCCATTCTCCAATGGGCTGCTACCATAAAATATATCATTGTAATCAAAAGAACAACATTTATTCTTAATTGAAAAATGATATCCTTCCACATCCAAAATAGGAATGGAAATAATATTTCTGCTTATAGCAGGTACATAGTAGCAATTATTAAGCTTTAAAACCAAACCAGAAGGTAAAGACAAGTTATATGTTCCTACGGCTAATGCAGCAACTCTTGCTCCATTCCCCACGCGCAGGTCCACTTGTCCCTTTTCCAACTTCCTACTTTTGCTTAGGCCCTGCATATTTATACAAATATGAGCACCACAGCCGGTATCCAATACCCAAGAAGTAGAACCAGAAGTAGTAACATTTACTTCTATAACATAAATACCTGAAGATGAAGTCTCGAAAGTCTTCTTCTTCTTCTTCTTCTTTTCTTCCAAGAATTTGTTGCAATTTCTCTTCCAATGCCCAAGCTCTTTACAGTAATGGCACTTATCAGTCTCAGATGGGCCCGGCTTGGGCTTCGGGGCTGGCATAGGCGTGTCCTGGTTCTCAACCTGGACTGCCTTGCCCTTTCCCTTATCCTTGCCAAGTTTCTTAAACTTGTTACCTCCTTGTACCATAAGTACATTAGGAGTGCCCTTCTTGATATTAGGCTCAGCTGTCTTGAGCATGCCATGCAGCTCAGTCAACGTCTTCGTCAAGTTGTTCATGTTATAGTTCATAACAAACTGATCATAGCTTGACGGCAGTGACTGCAGAATGATGTCAGTAACCAACTCTTGGCTAATGGGACAATCCAGCCTCCCCAGGTTATCAATATAACCCATCATCTTAATGACATGAGGACTGACTGGACCGTCCTTTGGTAGCTTGCATTCAATGAGAGATTTAACCGTCTGGTACCTCTCAGTTCGTGCTTGCTCCTGAAACATACTTTTCAGGCTAGTGATCATCTCTACTGGCGACTCCACGTTCTCGTATTGATTTTGCAAATCCGAGTTCATGGTAGCCAACATGAGACAATTCACATCGACCACATCATTAGAGTGCTTATCCCAAGCACTCCTTTCTGCATGTGGAGCATTGGCTCTCGGTTTTTCAGGGAGAACAGTTTCCAGGACATAGTCCTTTTTCTCCTGCTTGAGAACAATTCTCAAGTTCCGATACCATTCGAGAAAATTCGATCCAGTTAACTTGTCCTTCTCAAGGACGGATCACAGGGAGAAAGAGTTATTATGAGTGTTAGTCATAGCTGAGAACAAAGAAAGGTAAAAGGTTTAGTTATGATGTTCAAGAAATGAGAAGTCTTAACTTTTAAGAAACTCGCATTATATTCAAACAATGTTTCCTCAGATGAATATAATGATCCAAGAGCCATACTTCACTAAATTCAAGTGAGCCACTGGCTATCACTCAACTTTAGTTATCTAGGTAAGCAACAACTTTGCTAGTTATATCCAATATAACTCTTGGTTGTGTATTGACATCTTATGTCCAATCCACCTGATGTCTCTGAGCCCAAAACGATTTTGATGGCCCAGTCAAGTAAACCAATCTTTTCAGCCATGTAATTATTGACGTCTTGCACTGCAAGTCCATCAACACGATTACCTCTGTCTTACTCATGAAATTTGTGGACATCTTGCACTGCAAGTCTATCGCACAATTAAATGGGTCTTGACAGTTGACAAGATTGGAAAGACATCAAGTATCACTTGATATTTGATTGAGGAACGGAATCATTTAAAACGTTCAGTTTTATTATGTTTTAATTCTTATAATTAATTGATTTATCTTGCTTTGGTTCTGTGATTTCAGGTTCAATAACCTAATCATCAAATCTGATGTCGACCGACACTACTATAGTGTCGATCGATGCAAGATAACCAAAAGCAATCCGCGATAACCGATCAATCCGATTGATCCGGTTTTGAATACCGGTCAGCGTCGATCGATGCTACATTAGCATCGGTCGATGCCAACCTAATCAAACCAATCGCAATTAAACCATTCACAGGGTTCAACCATCATTAACCAAGCTCGATAACCGGTCCAATCCAATTGAACCGATTC
Source organism: Orychophragmus violaceus (assembly GCA_030180135.1). Lineage (NCBI taxonomy): Eukaryota > Viridiplantae > Streptophyta > Magnoliopsida > Brassicales > Brassicaceae > Orychophragmus > Orychophragmus violaceus. Next base: position 18,539,416 of record CM058235.1, on the reverse strand, counting down.
ATCAATCTCGCGAGGTTTGTGTCGACCGACACAACATTTGTGTCAATCGACACTAGGCGAAAACTGAGTTTTATTCGGGTTTTCGCCCTGTGTCGATCGATGCCGGATTGGCAACGATCGACATCATGCGAAAAACCCTAAATTTTATTCGGGCTTTCGCCCTGTGTCGATCGATGCCGGATTGGCATCGATCGACACCATGCGAAAAAGCCCTAAAACATTTTCGAACAGAACCCTAAACTAGGTTTTCAAGAAAACGAATTTTAGCAAGTTTGTATCAACCATACACATATTCAGATTCAACTAATCTAATCAACATGCTACAGATTCAATGGAACCCTAAAGCTCTGATACCACTGAAGGAATTTCTAGCAGTTCTAATCAGGATTAGCAACCCTAGTCTGAATTCCGAGCCTAGGATCTAAGGTTCAAGTAATTGAATCTATTGGATCTCAGATTTACCTGATGATTAGCAGCAGAAGGTTTGCAGATAATCGAGATCACGAAGCACCTCAAACGATGTGCCTCTACTGGTATCCACACGCACACAAACTGGACAAGAGGGATGCTAGTGCCTGTAAGAGATCTAATCTCTGGAGAGGTTTCTATCTTGTTCTGGTGGCTGTGAATTAGGTTAGAAACGAGTTTAGGTCGACCATATATCTTATATATGTCGGCTTAAACCACAACGGAATTAACCAGCGATTAAACCGTATTAATCTGGTTAATCCGCGAGTTGCATCGATCGATGCACTATCTGCAACGTTCGACACTGCCCCAGAATATTGATATCGAATGCATATCAAATATGCATTCACTGGATCATTTCATTAATGATCAACCTCGTCTTTAACGCCCAGTTTGCTTAGGTGTGTGACCCTGTAGGATCATATAACACTAGCAATGAGTTCTCAACTCATTGATCATAAGTGGCTTCTAGCAAAGCGTTATGACTACCTAGTGTTATGTGATTGTCTCATCTTGACAATACGACTTTCACTTAGAGCAAGTACAATAGATTTCAGGACATTCCCAACAAGATGATCATCTCGAAAAGTTGAGAGATGAGAAGGACGCGCTGGAGGCTAGCAACCTGGAGCTCTCGACCAAGCTTCGCGAGGCTGAGGAGAAAATATGCAAGGCAGACGAGAAGGCGAAAGCAGGTTTTCTTATGTATCAATCTGAAGGTCGGCACCACCAGAAGCTCTGCGGAGAGTTGTTCTTGAAGGAGAGGAACCGCGTGGAAGCCGAGATGAGGGCGAAGGCCCAATCCTACTTCGACCTTTTCCGCTGATTTGTAGATGAGCAGGAGGAAGCGACGAAAAAAGCAAGTCGAACAAGGCCAAATTAGTGGCTTAAAGCGATGCTTGTTTAAGCTGAAGGAGGGGGAAGTGCCGATTTCTAAATCGGTTTTGGATCAGCTTGCAGTGGATGAGATAAGATTCGACCGAGAGGTTGACGCTATGGATGTCATCGGGAAGGAGGATCTGAAATTTGATCTTTATCCGACTCGACATCCTTTGCTTGGTTCTCTGCATCGGGATTCTCCAGCCCCTATCCCAAGGAACATTGACGAGTTCGGGACGAACTGTGGGTGATTCCTCAAATCCTTCCTGAGGATACTCTCGTCCGATCGCCTCCAATCGAGAATCAAGAGACTCAAGACAAGCCGGGCGTGTCCCTCGAGGTTCAAGACGCGAACGCTAAGGATGGAGAAGCCGAGAAGACCGTCGAGGCGGAGTAAACGGTAGAGACCGAGCTTGGAGACGTTTAGATTTAAGTTTCTCTTTTTTGTTTGTAACTATGTCGGGCTTATGTAAGCTTCACCTTGTCTGAAAGAGGTACTTTTTGTTTTTAATTGAAAGCATGTTTATCTTTCGTTCCCTGATTACACCTTTTTCGTGAATAATCGGATTGTTCTGCGTTTCCTTTGACTCATTTGTAGGAGTTAGGACGAACAGTGATTAGAATGTGGTCCGACGTAGAATCAATAGCTCTGTTTCGAGGCTTACGTTCCACATGGTTTAGTTGCGAGGCTTATACGTGCTCGGCTTACTCATTCTAGGGACGAGACGAATGTGCAAGGCTTTAGTGCTTGGCTTATTTGTTATCGTCCATATCAGAGAACATACGGGCAAGGACCCGGTTTTTTAGTTCGAGACGGATCTCGGCTTTTCCTCACCGCGATATGCATCTTGCGTGCAAGGAATACCACACTCCTGGCCAAGGAGCATGATGCTAATAATGCGAGTCTTATTGGATGCTCGGCTTTCAGTCAAGGCGTCTATTGCTTGACTTTTGCGAACTAAGGAGCTCGGCTTTTCAGTCTAGCTTGTCGAAAGTCTAGGACAGATGGCTTTACTCGGCGTAAGTTAAAAGTCAAGAATAATAACTCATCATAAGTTAAAAAGATCAATAACTCGGCATAAATTAAGAGGTGTTAATTCGGTAAAGAAAACTTAACTCGGCGTAAATTAATGCTGACTCGGCTGGAGGAGCTTCTAACCCGACATAAGTTGAAAACTAAGAATTTTATTAATTTTGTGACTTTGCCGGTGAAGGCTGCCTACGTATCTTCCGAACAAGAATCAAGTCAATCGTAGTTCATACGCTGGATTTTGTTTTTGTCGAGGCGCGGTAGGCGCCTAGAAGTACTCCTTCAGACTTGATGAATTCCAAGAACGCGGCAAAGCTTTTCCTTTCATTGATTCGAGCTCATAGACTCCGGGTTTGACGACCTCTGTGATCATGTAGGGTCCTTCCCATTTCGCGCAGAGTTTGCCTGCTCTCCATTCTTTGGTATTTTTATACACTTGCGAAGTACATAGTCGCCGAGTTGAAAGTGACGTTCTCGTACCTTCTGGTTGTAGTGCCGAGTTGCGAGTTGTTGGTAGTTTTGGATGCGAAGCAAAGACCGATCTCGTTCTTCCTCGATTGTGTGAAGGGCATGAAGCAGCATTCTCTCGTTGATCTCGTTATGCTGAGGCATAAGAGCTTGGCGGAGAGTATAAATGTTAGCCTCTGCCATGACCATTGCTTCCATGGTGAAGGCTAAGGAAAATGGGGTGGCCCCTATTGCGCGGCGAGGAGTTGTTATGTGCGACCAGAGGACTCCGTCCAGTTCGTCGGCCCACACTCCTTTCTTCTTTTCAAGACGTTTTTTAATACCGTCAATGATGGTTTTATTGGTGGCTTCTGCCTGAACGTTTCCTTGAGAATATCGCGGGGTTGACTTGCTAAGTCGTATGTCCCACTTTTTGCAAAACCCTTCAAATAAGTTCAATGTGAATTGCGATCCGTTGTCAGTGACAATCACGTAAGGCAACCCATATCGGCATATAATGTATTTTCAGACGAAGTTCTTAACTTCGACGTCGTGGATTGATACATAGGCTTTGGCACCCACCCATTTTGTGAAATAGTATGTCTTGATTAAAAGGAAACGCCTTTGGTTAGAAAGCGGCAACGGTCCAACGATATCCATTGCCCATCTTATGAATGGGTATGCCGTGGTGGATATAGTAAGTAGCTCAGTCGGCCGGATGTATGAATGGTGCATGACGCTGACACTTCTCGCACTTGTTGGAGTAGGTCTCGCAATCGGCTACCATGGTTGGCCAGTAGTGACCATTCAACTTGATTTTAAGAACAAGAGACCGACCTCCAGAATGATTTCCACAAGCCCCAGAGTGAGTTTCCTCGAGGACTCGGCGAATTTCATCTCCATATATGCATATGAGGAGGATTTTGTTGGCCGAGTATTTGTAAAGGACGCCGTTGTGTATGGTATATCGTGCACTTTTTACTTTTAGTCAGCGTGCTTCCCATTTATCCTTGAGAAGTTTTCTCTCGGTTAAGTATGCTAGTATCTCTTCTCGCCAGTCCATGTAGTGACCCTTTAATAATGCACTGAGGTCGGTGTGTTCAACTCGATTATCATCCGGACCGACTTGGTCGCCCGGATTGCTAATTGCAAGGATCATATCATCAAAGGGATCTTGGTGATTAATCTCTGGAGGTGGGATGCTTGGTTCGTGAATCACCTCTACCGAAATGCGTCGGCAGAGTTCGGGGTTTGGAGCTGCGCCAGCGATGCAAGATCATCAGCCGGGGCGTTTACTTTCCTCGGTATCTGAATTATGTCGAAGAACTCAAAAGAGCTAGTAAGTTCCAATGCCGCCTTTCGGTAAGCTTCCATTCGCTTTTTTTTAGCCTCGTATTCTCCGTTAACCTGATTAGCGACAAGCATAGAGTCACAATAGGCTAGGAGATTTCATACTCCGATTTCCTTGGCTAATCTGAGGCCGGCTAGCAAAGCTTCGTACTCGTATGTGTTGTTAGATGTTATGAATCCAAGTCGGAATGACTGCTCTAGTATCTCGCCGGTTGGTGATATAAGGCGTACTCCTATCCCAGCTCCTCGTTTTGATGATGCGCCGTCGACAAACAATTTCCAGTTTTTTTCTTGTTCCTGAGTGTCGATATTCAACTTGGGTGATAGTTCAACCAGAAAGTCGGCTATTACCTGAGATTTCGCGGTTGTTCTATTCTGGTATTCGATATCATACTCGTTGAGTTCCACTGCCCATTTTCCAAACGACCTGATTGTCCTGGACTGTGTAAGATTGTCCGAAGAGGTTGGCTACTCAACCTGACAATCGTATGAGATTGGAAGTAAGGGCGCAGTTTTCGCGCCAAGGTAATGACTGCGAGTGCTAACGTTTCCAGCGCAGGATATCTTGTCTCGGCTCCGTTCATTTTTTTGCTGATATAGAAGATCGGCTTTTGTTCGCCTCTATCTTCGCGAACTAGGACTCCACTTACTGCGGTTGTTGAAACTGCGATGTATAAGAAGAGTATCTAACCGTTTTCCGGTTTTGACAGCACTGGTGGGTTCGATAAGTAATCCTTAAGCTGAATGAAAGCTTCTTGACACTTATCGTCCCATATGAACCTTTTGTTTCCCCGGAGGAGTTCAGAAAAAGGCAAGCATTTGTCCGTCAAACGAGATATGAATCTGTTCAGGGCGGCTATGCGGCCGGTAAGATGATGTACTTCACGAGTATTCATGGGTGATGGTAGATCGACGATAGCCGAGATCTATTTTGGGTTGGATTTTATCCCTCTTTGAGTGACGACATAGCCGAGGAACTCTCCTGATGTCACGCCGAACGTACATTTAGCCGGGTTAAGCTTCATTCCATCGTCGTGCCGAGCTGACTTGCAAACATTTGGTTGACCAATTGCTGATATGGAGCACCTGCGTTCTTAAGGTCGAATGACATAACCTTGTAGCAGTAAGTGACGCGTTCTGTTATGAAAGTCGTCTTCTCTCGATCGTCTAGATTCATAAGTATCTGATTGTATCCCGAAATTGTGTCCATGAACGAAAGAATCTCATTTACAGCCGTAGCTTCAACAAGTCGATCAATGTGTGGCAGAGGAAAATTGTCTTTTGGACAGGCTTTGTTAAGGTCCGTGAAATCGACACAGACTCTCCATTTTCCGTTTTTCTTTTTAACAGCAACGGGGTTGGCTAGCCAGGCAGGGTATTTGACTTCCTGAATTGAACCGGCATCGAGCAGTTTATCAACCTCGTCATTGACAGCCTTGGCTCTCTCTCGGGGCCGAGCTTGCGCCTCTTCTTCCTAATCGTCTTGTAAGTTGGATCCACGTTAAGCTCATGAGTTGTGATGGAAGGACTGATACCTTTCATGTCTTTTACTGACCAAGGTCGAAACATTTTTCTGTAGGAATGCGATCAACTCGTTCTTAATATTATCTGGTAGTTCTGCTCCAATTCCCACGCACTTGCTTGCATCGGAATCGTCGATGATGATTTGATGAATGAGTTCCCTTTCTGGGCCCTTCTTGCCTTGCTCCGTATTGATCATGCCTGACGGCACTCTCATCTTGTGTTCTCTCACGTAACATGACCGACTTGCTCTCTGACATCCTTTCACAGTTTGAATTCCTTTAGGCGAAGGGAATTTCAGACATTGATGGTAGGTCGAGGATACCGCTTTCATGTTGTATAGCCATGGGGTACCAAGAATGGCATTGTAGATAGTCGGCTTGTCAGTAACATGGAACTTTACCAATCTGTTGACCCCGCTAGCAAAAACATGCAACTTGATCGTTTCGATTGTATACGTCATCTCGCTCGTGAAACCAGTGAGCGGCTTAGCTTTTTGCTTGATGTCTTCCTCTTTGATTTCCATCTTTTTAAACGTATCTTGGAAGATCAAATCGATAGAACTACAGGTGTCAACTAGGATTCGAGATACCTGACAGCTTCCGATGAGGAGTTCTACTACCAATGGATCCTTATGAGGGTAATGAGTCCCCCAGAGATCTTGTTCAGTAAAAATAACTGGCGGCTCATCAGAGAGGATCGACTGTGGTGTGTTTTGTGTGGCTAATGCCTTGCGCTTGTATCCTCTTATTGATCGAACTGAATCATTTACCAAGATTAAGCCACCCATAATCATGTTGATTCTTCGTACGACCTTGGGGGCTTCACCTTCTTCTTCCTCGTGATAATTGCGATCTCTTTTCTAAGCTACACTTTTAAGTTGACGTTGCTTTTTACCTTGTTTAGGCGACTGATCATCGGCCTGTTCATCTTGGTTCCACTGCAGTTCGTTCCTTAATTCATCAAAAGACGCCTTTATTTTGCCACTCTTGTATTGGGTGTATAATGCATCTTTCAGGGTCCGATAAGGTGAAGTGTTATGCGAGGTGGTTTTGTGATACTTGCAATACTTTTCTTCCGGCTCGGAAGCGAATTGCGGCGTTGTATCCTTGTCCTCGTTGCTCAATTTGTTCCAAGGTTTGGACAGTCGTTGGCTTCCAGAGTTGCCGACCACAATTGTCGGCTTTGTTCCTTTTTAATAATGATGTCTTGGTTCTCGATCCTCCTTTTTGTTAGTTTTCTTAGTGGAGCCGAACTTCTTGGATAGGGACACTTTTTGCTCATCTAGTTCAATGAATTTGTTTGCTCGATGAAGGACAACTTTGATAGTCAGCGGTGGAATGAGAATCAGATCTTGGTAAAAGGGGGTTTCATGCCATACAACGTTTGTTAGAGCCGCGATAGTGAATTTATTTGGGGCCTCGGCATGTGTGATGGTTGTCTTGAAGCGATTTATGAAGGCTCTCACATCTTCTTCTTCTCTTGTGACATGGACATCAGTGTGTTCAGCGAGGTGTCCTTGTTCACATATGCGAAGTGATGTCTTATGAATGCTTGTGTAAGGTCATAGAAGCTGTTGATTGACTCGGGCGAAAGCCTGATATACCATGGATTTTAGGGATTTAAACCATGGTATATATCTTTATTATCGAGTCTTTATATGTGTTTTGGAGTCTTTTCAGGTTTTTTACAGGTTTAAGGACATCTGGAGCCTAATTGGACGTTTTGGGAACATTTGGAGCAATTCTGCACTACTTAGAGATTTCACAGAGTTCACTGGCTGCGTTTTCGCAGTGCAACGATCGTTGCAGTCTGTGCAACTGTCGTTGCAGTTCTGAGCCCAAAAATCTGCATTTTCCAGAAATTACAGTTTTTGCCCAGAAACTTCCCAGACTTGCAAAAAGGCCCCCAGCCGACTTTAGACCATTATATACGAGTTTTTAAGCCATTGTTTAGGCTACAGACGCTTTTCTTAAGTTCGACTGATCTTGTTCTCGAAAGAGACTTGATTTCGAACCCCTGTTGATTATTCTGTTTAATGATATTTGGTTTTCTACTTATGATATTTTCTGTCTTAATGAACATGTCTGAGTAGTTTACCTGTTAGGTTGAAGGATTCTCATTAGGGATTTCATGGAACTATAGTTTAAATCAATCTGTAAGGATTCATATCTGCTAGTTCTTTGTTTATGTTGTTCTTAATGCTTAATCTGAAGTAGCTAATCAGAATTATGATGTTAGGCTGATTAATGCAGCGAAAGTTGGTTAATTTAGCTAGAAAGAACCTAGATGAGCAATTAAACTTCTCGCAAACGAAAGTTTGGTTTAGGTTAATTGTGAACATATCAAACTTGGAATTAATGCTGGTTTAATCTGTTAGTTCTCGCAAACGAAAGTTTGGTTTGCTGCACTTAGACTTAGAGAATTATCGCAAAGGAATTTGGTTAGTTCTATATCCGTGTTTGAGTTCTAGAACAGTTTCTGATTAGATCCAGACTAATTGATTGCTTGTGTTCCTGATTTCCTGAGAACTCCTGAAACCTAACGCTTCGCCTCCTTGCTCACAAACCACTCCTGCTACTGATTTACTTTTCTGCTCTGCTTTTAGTTTAATCACCTTTGCTTTCTCCTAGTTTAATCTTTTCTGTTCTTATCTATCGTTGACCGGAGTCCCTGTGGATTCGATACCCTAAGTACTACAACTACATCACTGTGCACTTGCAGTTAGAATAGGGTTAAAACTACACCTATCAAGTTTTTGGCGCCGTTGCTGGGGGCTCTTTTGAGTCCTCGATAGATTTGAACTTAGGGTTTATACTAGGTTTTTCGTTTTTATTTTTTTGCTACTAATTTTTTTTCTTTTCTGTTCTTGCGTTTCAGGTACGCCTGTAATCGCCTTGCATCGATCGACACGGTCCTGTGTGTCGATCGTCACATCATCGCGCTTGCATCGATCGACGCTTCCACTGCATCGATCGACACATATCGTAAGAAAGATGTATGATTTCTTTAGTCCAGGGATTGATAATTCACAGATAGCTGGGTTGAAGAGTAAAGTTGACTATCTGCATAGTCTTCTACTTGGAAAGTATACGCAAGAAACTATCAACTGCGTTGGAGGGAATGAATTCTACAGTCAGGAATCAGCTTTTCAGGGACCTTTTGTTGGATCCCGATGGATCTAGGGTTTGTTATATTGAAATTTAGAACCAACCTCGTTCTTACCTTTGGCAGCGGAAGAAGATGGTGAACGAGATCAGTGGAGCAACGCAACGCTTTGCCTCTACCAGATACACACGCACGCTAGCTGGAAACGGGATGCTAGTGCCGGATCAATGGGGATCGATGGTGTCTAGTGTGTCAAGTGTTTCTATCAAGAAAACTGGACGGCTCTCTGTTTAGGTCGAAACTAATCAGCTTTTATTCGACCTAAACGCGCTTAACGGGCCAGACTCAATTAAGCCATAACCCGAAAAGCCTGTTCGGAAAATCTGAACTGTGTCGACCGACACACAAGCTGTGTCGATCGACACAACACCATTATATCGATTTCTCATGTGTATTTCAATACACGTAATATGATCATTGCAACAATGATCATTCCCATGTCGTAGCTTCCAGTTCGCTTAGGTGTGTGACCCTATAGGATCATACAATACTGGCAGTAAGCCCACGACTTACAGAATGCAAGAGGCTTCTAGCAAAGCATTGCAAACGCCCAGTATTATACGATTGTCTGATCTCGACACACAACTATCACAGGAGTGAGTACAAGTGTGATTTCAGGACACTATCCCAACAATCTCCCACTTGTACTGGAATCATCAATTCCTAAAATCATTTTGTCTCTATATCTCGATTTGGCATAAGGCAAGATCTGTGTTATCCTTATTTAGCCAACATCGTGTTTATCGAACTCCTGATCTCATACTGAACATTACAAACAACTGAACTACAGTTCGTTTGAGTGCGGCCACACATTCTCTCAGTATTCAATCTTCGATAGGCCCTGAGATATTTATCTCCCGTTTTTCAGGAGGGACAAATTTCATCTTGTTCCATCCCTGTTTCAACGCACACTTCATGATAAACTTGAACAGTGTCGTTATAGCCGCCAGTTACGGATCGACGTTTGACAAAGTCAAAATGTACCAATTCATATGCAAGAAAGCATGATGAACTCAGGTCTTAGGACTATACTCTATAGTCGTAATGAGAACCTCTTATGACACAGATATTACTATCTTGTAGACTTCTCATTAGCGGGTCATGTCCGATCATATGTCCACTGACATATATCTATGTGACTGACTGCGATAATCATATCATTGGCTCCATGAAACTTAGCCAACAGTCACCTCACAATCTAGTCTCTAACGGTTGTCAGTGTCCCGATTCTACAACCTTGACTAGGGACAAAATAATTTATTAACTTATAGGGTTTCATGATCAAGTTCTCAACTTGATGACCTATAATATGTCATAAACTTATTTCGGGACCATTATTTAGATCACAATAAATAATGCTGAAATCAAATTTCATTAAACACTTCTAAAAGAATGTTTACAAGGGCGTCTTATTATAACTAAAACAAAATCCAAAACTCCCACTAGAATCAAGATTACATCTTAAGATCTCTAATGCCTACAGCAGTCGTATGACTCTCATGCTTAGGCCTTGGGAGTGACTTGGTTAGAGGATCAGCGACATTCTCGTTTGTCGGAACTCGGCTGATCTTCACATCACCTCTATTGACAATATCACGAATCAGATGATATTTCCTCTCAACGTGTTTGGACTTCTGGTGTGACCTGGGTTCTTTCGCCTGAGCAATGGCTCCATTGTTATCGCAGAACAAAGCCACTGGCTCCAAGATACTAGGAACCACACCAAGTTCAGTCATGAACTTCTTGATCCAAACAGCTTCCTTTGCCGCTTCTGAAGCAGCAACATATTCAGCTTCCGTTGTGGAGTCAGCTACGGTATTCTGCTTAGAGCTCCTCCAGCTCACCGCACCGCCATTTAGACAGAAGACATATCCAGACTGTGATCGGAAATCGTCTCTGTCCATCTGAAAACTCGCATCGGTGAATCCATTCACCACAAGTTCATTACTTTCTCCATACACAAGGAACTTATCCTTAGTATGTCTCAAATACTTGAGAATATTCTTGACAGCTGTCCAGTGAGCTTCACCTGGATCAGATTGGTATCTACTCGTCATGCTTAACGCGTAAGCTACATCTGGACGAGTGCAAAGCATGGCATACATAATATATCCTATTGCAGAAGCATAAGGAATTCTATTCATGCGTTCTCGCTCAGCAGATGTCGCCGGACACTGCTTCTTGCTGAGACTCTTGCCATGAGACATTGGTATGAAGCCCTTTTTGGAATCGTGCATCCTGAATCTGTGCAACACCTTATCAATATAAGTGTCTTGGCACAATCCAATCAGCTTGTTAGTTCTATCTCTGTAGATTCTGATTCCAAGAATGTATGCGGCTTCTCCCATGTCTTTCATGGAAAAACAACTTCCTAGCCAAGTCTTAATAGACTGAAGCAACGGAACGTCATTACCGAGGAGGAGTATGTCATCGACATACAGTACAAGAAATGCAATTTTGCTCCCACTTGTCTTCTTGTATACACATGATTCTTCTTCGTTCTTGATGAAACCGAATTGTTTTACTGCTTCATCAAAACGAAGATTCCAACTCTGTGATGCTTGCTTCAACCCATAAATGGATTTATGAAGCTTGCATACCTTCCCAGCGTTTTTAGGATCGACAAAACCTTCAGGCTGTGTCATGTACACATCCTCTTCCAGAATACCATTCAGGAATGCGGTTTTGACATCCATCTGCCAAATCTCATAATCATAATGAGCAGCAATCGCTAGAAGAATCCGAATAGATTTAAGCATAGCTACTGGGGAATAGGTTTCATCATAGTCAATACCATGAATTTGTTTGAAACCTTTAGCCACCAATCTCGCTTTGTAAATCTGTACATTGCCATCCACGTCAATCTTCTTCTTGAAGATCCATTTACACTCAATGGCTTTTACACCACTAGGTAAATCGACCAAGGACCATACTTGGTTTTCTGACATGGATGTCATTTCGGATTTAGAGGCTCCAAGCCACTTTTCGGAGTCCGGGCCCATCATTGCTTCCGCAAAGGTCGCTGGTTCGTCACCTTCAATGATCATCAGATCATTTGAATTGGTTACGAGAAATCCATAGTATCTCTCGGGTTCGTGACGGATCCTTCCGGATCTGCGAACTTCAGGCTCCACAGGCGCCGGTTCCACAGAACTTTGTGGTTCCAACTGCTGCTCCTCCTCAGCAGGTTGAGCAGTATCCTGTGCATCTAGAATTTCTTCAAGATGTACTTTACTCCCACTGTTTTTCTTAGAGAGAAACTCCCTCTCAAGAAAAGAACAGTCCCGAGCAACAAATACTTTGTTCTCAGATTGGTTGTAAAAGTAGTATGCCTTGGTTTCCCTAGGATAACCAACGAAGTAGCATTTATCTGATTTGGGTGCAAGCTTGTCGGAGATTAAACGTTTGACATAAGCCTCGCAACCCCAAATCCTTAGGAAAGACAGACTAGGAACGTTCCCAGTCCACAGTTCATGTGGTGTCTTTTCTACTGATTTAGATGGCACTCTATTCAGTGTAAACGCAGACGTTTCTAGAGCATATCCCCCAAAGGATAGTGGAAGATTAGAATGACTCATCATAGACCGAACCATATCCAATAAAGTTCGATTTCTCCTCTCCGACACTCCATTCCATTGGGGTGTACCAGGAGGAGTGAGTTGTGAAACGATTCCACACTCGCTCAGATAGTCGCTGAATTCTTGGCTCAAGTATTCTCCTCCGCGATCCGATCGCAGAATCTTAATACTCTTGCCAAGTTGATTCTGTACTTCATTCTTGAATTCCTTGAATCTATCAAAGGATTCTGACTTGTGTCTCATCAAATAGACATAGCCATACCTACTGAAATCATCAGTAAAGGTAATGAAGTACTTAAAGTTTCCTCTGGCAGCAGTACTCATTGGCCCACATACATCAGTATGAACAAGGCCCAATAAATCACTGGCCCTTTCATTTGGTTTGTTGAAAGGGGCTCTAGCCATTTTGCCCACCAAACAAGACTCGCATTTCTCACATGATTCAAAATCAAATGAGCCCAGAAGCCCATTTCGATGGAGCCTCTGGATGCGTTTCTCATTGATATGGCCCAAACGACAATGCCATAAGAAAGTCGGGTTTTCGTCATTGGACTTAAACCTCTTTGTATTTATGTTAAAGACAGGCATTTCTTGGTTTAATATATATAACCCATTATCAAATGGGGCGCTACCATAATAATTACCATCACGTTAAAAGAACAAACTTTATTCTTAACAGCAAAATCAAAACCTTCCAAATCCAAAACGGAAACTGAAATTATGTTTCTGCTGATCGCAGGTACATAGTAGCAATTATTCAAAATTAAAACCATGCCCGAAGGTAAAGACAACTCGTAGGTGCCTACGGCCAGTGCAGCAACCTTAGCTCCATTCCCGACTCGTAGCTCTACTTGTCCTTTCTTCAGCGTCCTACTGTTTCTTAGTGCCTGCACATCAGTACAAATATGAGCACCGCAGCCGGTATCCAATACCCACGAAGTAGAACGAGAAGATATAATACCAAGTTCGATAACATAAATACCTGAATCAGACGCGTCATACGTCTTCTTCAGCTTCTTGTAATCTTCCATGAACTTCTTGCAGTCTTTCTTCCAATGCCCCAACTGCTTGCAGTAGTTGCACTTATCCTCAGGAGAAGGCCCGGATTTGGGTTTCGGCTTGGGCTTGTCCTGACTTTCAGCCTGGACAACCTGGGCCTTACCCTTACCCTTCTTGGGTTTCTTAAACCTCTTATTCCCTTGTACCATCAGGACACTGGGAGTAGCCTTCTTGAGATTTGGTTCTGCTGTCTTCAGCATACCGTGCAACTCAGTCAATGTCTTAGTCATGTTTTTCATGTTGTAGTTCATAATGAACTGATCAAAACACGACGGCAATGACTGCAGAATCATGTCAGTGGCCAGCTCCTGGCTAATGGCACAGTCCAGTTTCCCCAGGTTATCAATGTAACCCATCATTTTAAGGACATGAGGACTTACTGGACTGTCCTTAGCCAGCTTGCAATCCATGAGAGATTTAACCGTCTGGTATCTCTCTGTGCGAGCTTGCTCCTGAAACAAAGCTTTCAGGCTATTAATCATCTCAATGGGTGACAACACGTTCTCATATTGCTTCTGCAGCTCAGAGTTCATAGTCACCAGCATTAGACAATTAACATCTTTGACATCCGCTGAATGCTTATCCCAAGCATTCTTTTCTGTCTGCGGAGCATTGGAACGTGGCCTCTCGGTGAGAACTCTTTCAAGGACATATTCCTTGTTCTCTTGCCTGAGAACTATTCTCAGGTTCCGATACCATTCCAAGAAATTAGATCCATTTAGCTTGTCCTTCTCAAGGACGGATCTTAGTGAGAAAGTGTTGATGTGATTTGAGACAGACATAGCTGTAATTCAAACAAAAGGTAGATTTTAGTTATAAAGCACAAGGAATGAGAATTCTTATCTAATAAGAAAACTCGCATTGTATTCAAACTATGTTTCCTCATATGAATACAATGATCCAAGATCCTCAGATTACTAAAATTCGAGTGGGCGACTCGCCGTTACTCAAGCTTTAGTTATCTAGGTAAGCAAATCATTGCTAATTGTACTCAGTACAACTCTTGGTCGTGAATAAGACAAACTATGTCCAATCCACTCTGATGTCTCTGGGCCCAGAACTTCTGACAGCCCAGTCAAGTATAACCAATCTTTTATCTGTCTTGTGATCACTGACAGTTGCACTGCAAGTCTGTCACTGACCACCTGCCTTACTCATTTTACTGTGGATACCAAGGACTCCAAGGATACCCAACAACATCACGAGTTTTTGACAGTAGACAAGATCGGGCAAGACATCAAGATCACTTGATATTTAGTTGAGGAAAAGAACTAATCTCATCTTGATTTATATTCACTATAAATATATCAAAATAATAACTTTTAATTAAAACATTTAGTTTTATTAAGTTTAGATTCATCTAATACTTCTGGGATTAAATTATTCTGGTTCATGCAAAATTTGCGGTCAAACCAACAAGTCTGCAACGTTGTGTCGATCGACGCCAACCATTGGTATCGATCGATGCAACTGGTTTTAAACCGATCTTCGATAACCGGTCAAACCGGATCGAATTTATTTAACCGATTCAATCCAATTGAACCAGTTCGGTTTAATGATCCATGTCGATCGTCACACACTGTGTGTCGATCGACATGACCAAACCAGAATCAATTTGGTTAATGAAATTAACCGAGCTAGATAACCAGTTCAATCCAATTGAACCGATCTATCTAATCGTATTGCCTGTGTCGACCGACACACCCAGTGTATCGATCGACGCAGCACGATTACGGGTACTCGATCTCAGATCGAAACCCTTAAGATTATTTGCGGATTTTCGCTTTGTATCGACCGACACACGCTTTGTGTCGATCGATACTGTGCGACAAACCCTAAATTTTATTCGCGAGTTTTCGCTCTGTGTCGACCGACACACGCTTTGTGTCGATCGACACCCTGCGACAAACCCTAAAATTTTATATTTGCGCCGCGGCGTGTCGACCGACACACGCTTTGTGTCGATCGACACAGTGCGTTTTCATCAATTCTTCGTCTTTTCAACAGGAACAAAACTGAGAATATAATATGAAAACACGATTTGAACATGCAAAAATCAATTCAACAACATCAGGATTCGAATTATTTTGCAACAAATTCAATAGCTAAACCCTAAGCATGCTCTGATACCACTGTTGGATCCCGATGGATCTAGGGTTTGTTATATTGAAATTTAGAACCAACCTCGTTCTTACCTTTGGCAGCGGAAGAAGATGGTGAACGAGATCAGTGGAGCAACGCAACGCTTTGCCTCTACCAGATACACACGCACGCTAGCTGGAAACGGGATGCTAGTGCCGGATCAATGGGGATCGATGGTGTCTAGTGTGTCAAGTGTTTCTATCAAGAAAACTGGATGGCTCTCTGTTTAGGTCGAAACTAATCAGCTTTTATTCGACCTAAACGCGCTTAACGGGCCAGACTCAATTAAGCCATAACCCGAAAAGCCTGTTCGGAAAATCCGAACTGTGTCGACCGACACACAAGCTGTGTCGATCGACACAACACCATTATATCGATTTCTCATGTGTATTTCAATACACATAATATGATCATTGCAACAATGATCATTCCCATGTCGTAGCTTCCATTTCGCTTAGGTGTGTGACCCTATAGGATCATACAATACTGGCAGTAAGCCCACGACTTACAGAATGCAAGAGGCTTCTAGCAAAGCATTGCAAACGCCCAGTATTATACGAAGGTCTGATCTCGACACACAACTATCACAGGAGTGAGTACAAGTGTGATTTCAGGACACTATCCCAACAACTTTCCAGCAACAGGGCAATGCCTTCTCGAGGAACTATGGTGTTTCTTCTTACAAAGCACCGCCTGCACCTACACATAAGAGCAGATTAGAAGCTATGATGGAACAGTTTCTTGAGAGAGAACAACAGATCACTGTGTCCTTCAACTCAAGGATGGATGCGTTGCATGAAGATCTGAATGAGAAGTTTGAATACTTGAGCACACATATGAAGAAGCTAGATGTCCGAGTTCAAACAGCTGAAACAATGCAAAGGCATAATGAAGCTAAGAGAGCTGAACGGAAGCTGCACATCAAAGCTGTGACCTTAGGGGATGAGATTGAGTTGCTGGAAGAAAAAGAGAGCATAATCTCGGATTTTCTGGATGAATATTGTCTGCCTGATACATGCATCGATCGACACCCCCTTAGTGACGATCGACACGCCGTTCTGGCGGCAATTTCGAGTTCTTTCGACAAACAGAATCGCCTTGCATCGATCGACACACATCATGCAACGATCGACACAAAACGCAGACGTGACCAAAGCCTGCAACAGTACCAGAACGAGTCTATAAGCCCCCTGTGCCATATCCTAAGGTTCCTAAACCTTCCAAACAAGAGCTAGAAGTGGCTAACTGCGTGAAAGTGATAGATAAGAAGGTGAATAAAACACCACCAGTTGAAACTTCGCGAGTTCATGCAAAGAAGATGATCTCCACTGATGGTCATCTAAAAGAAGAAGTTCAGATTGGTGGAACTACAATATCTGATAGTGAAAAGAACAAGATGGCGGTTCCTCTTGAACCTGCTCTAACATCTTCAGTACCTGCAACTGCTCATAAGCAGAAAGCTCCAGACATCAGATATACATCAAAGGTAAGGTACAAATCACCTAAGCTTAAACCTTCTGATCACATTGTTTTGAATGCAGGAAAACGCAGTAGACCGCCCAAGCTTCGCTCCCGCCCTGATTCTGATTTCTCTTTCCTTGGGAAGCCTCATGATCTGAAAGCATACACACCTCCTTGGATGAAGAGATATTCACAGAGACACTCAAAGTCTCTGTTGAAGCCGCCATGAGTCAAATCTCTGAGCCATAGTCAAGCTAATGACTAAAAACAAGCGCTGAGTGGGAGGCAACCCACTATATAGTCAGTTTTCGTTTTTGTTTTTCATTTTGCAGTCTTTGCTATTTTGATTTTTTATTTTTAGTGTTTTCAGCCGAGAGAACAGGTTCAAAATCGCCCAGCATCGATCGACACAACTGTGTGTCGATCGACACAGTGATATTACATAAATGAATCGAGCAAATGCGCCTTGCGTCGATCGATGCGGTCCTGTGCATCGATCGACACAGTGCGACGAGAGGTACGTAACTCTGATTTTTCAACTCTTTTCAATTTGATTATCTGTTCTTACCGAGCTCATGCTTTGATTACACTGGGGACAGTGTAGTTTAAGTGTGGGGGAGGAGCTACTGACGCACGCTTTTGTTTTCTTAGTTTTTCAAAAAATTTGTTTTATTGAGTCAAAATTTGTATGAAACTATGATTTTTCGAGGAATCGTTTGAACAGGAACTAAGTGACCATTGGACAGACTTGCAGAGCCTCTATGACTGTTAGAAAACCCAGACACAGATCAGCCTACTGAGGACACCCACATCACTTCAGGTATCATAGGATCCTTTTACTGACTTCAACCTTAATACTGACTTAGATTTCTCACCTAAGGGCTTGGTATACTTTGTGTCGGATTCCCTGTTAGTTCTGACACAGCCTGTCAACCTATCCTATTTAGTTCCCTTCTCCCCTTCTATAAAGTAAAAAAAAAAGATAATAAACTGAGGATGAGTTAGTAACTCCGAAGTGGTCACAGGAGTGGTAGAGACCCATATTATCTCCTGTGCGATCCATGGAATGTGTCCAAAGTACACCCCATAACGGGAAGAACACTGATAAAAAAAAAATGATACCCAATGTGGGAAAAATCAGTTGTTAAGGAAGGGAAAGAGAAGAAAGGGACTAGAGAAAGATAGTATGGTGGTCTAGAGCTGATAAGGTAAGAATCCATGTGCCCTTTGATCGATACTCCTTAGGTGAGACCGCACTTAAATACTTGCAGAAGTCAGTAGGGTGAATTTGAATGCTTGAATGTGATTGTGGAGTTTACTTAGGACAGCTGCTAAGTGTGGGGGAAGTATATTGTGGTCTTGAGTTCTGTAGGAAAGTTTTCAGTGGATTACTAAGTGAATGTGAATGCAAAAGTTCCTAAGACGAAATGAGTTTCTGTGTTTTCAAACCTCTTTTCTTATACTTAGGTTCTTTACTTGCTTGAGGACAAGCAAGAGCTAAGTGTGGGGGAGTTGATATACCATGGATTTTAGGGATTTAAACCATGGTATATGTCTTTATTATCGAGTCTTTATATGTGTTTTGGAGTCTTTTCAGGTGTTTTACAGGTTTAAGGACATCTGGAGCCTAATTGGACGTTTTGGGAGCATTTGGAGCAATTCTGCACTACTTAGAGATTTCACAGAGTTCACTGGCTGCGTTTTCGCAGTGCAACGATCGTTGCAGTCTGTGCAACTGTCGTTGCAGTTCTGAGCCCAAAAATCTGCATTTTCCAGAAATTACAGTTTTTGCCCAGAAACTTCCCAGACTTGCAAAAAGGCCCCCAGCCGACTTTAGACCATTATATAAGAGTTTTTAAGCCATTGTTTAGGCTACAGACGCTTTTCTTAAGTTTGGCTGATCTTGTTCTCGAAAGAGACTTGATTTCGAACCCCTGTTGATTATTCTGTTTAATGATATTTGGTTTTCTACTTGTGATATTTTCTGTCTCAATGAACATGTCTGAGTAGTTTACCTGTTAGGTTTAAGGATTCTCATTAGGGATTTCATGGAACTATAGTTTAAATCAATCTGTAGGGATTCATATCTGCTAGTTCTTTGTTTAGGTTGTTCTTAATGCTTAATCTGAAGTAGCTAATCAGAATTATGATGTTAGGCTGATTAATGCAGCGAAAGTTGGTTAATTTAGCTAGAAAGAACCTAGATGAGCAATTAAACTTCTCGCAAACGAAAGTTTGGTTTAGGTTAATTGTGAACATATCAAACTTGGAATTAATGCTGGTTTAATCTGTTAGTTCTCGCAAACGAAAGTTTGGTTTGTTGCACTTATACTTAGAGAATTATCGCAAAGGAATTTGGTTAGTTCTATATCCGTGTTTGAGTTCTAGAACAGTTTCTGATTAGATCCAGACTGATTGATTGCTTGTGTTCCTGATTTCCTGAGAACTCCTGAAACCTAACGCTTCGCCTCCTTGCTCACAAACCACTCCTGCTACTGATTTACTTTTCTGCTCTGCTTTTAGTTTAATCACCTTTGCTTTCTCCTAGTTTAATCTTTTCTGTTCTTATCTATCGTTGATCGGAGTCCCTGTGGATTCGATACCCTAAGTACTACAACTACATCACTGTGCACTTGCAGTTAGAATAGGGTTAAAACTACACCTATCAAAGCCGAGAGAACCAAGTTAATGCGTCTCCTTCTAGAGTTTCCGCGAATAGCTGACAAAAGCCGATATCGCGTTCACTGGTTGATGAGAATCGGGCTTTTGCTGCCATGATCTTGAAGGTGGTTAAGTGAGAGGCGGGATCTTTTATACCATCATATGTCGGCAGTTTAAGTTTCTCCTTATGACGGACATATGTATTCATGATACGTGAGGTGAAAGGCGTCCTCTGAGTCTCCTCGATGATTCGATCGATCTTCGGGGCGGATCCTTTGACGCTGTGAACCTCGACCTTGAGTTCCTTGAGGGTATCCCTTAGCTCGGTTAATTTCCTTTCGACACGGCTGGGATTTGTCCCTCGGGTAGGTGTTTCTTGAATATCACCATGAGATCAGCCTCGCTCGTGGCGATGGCGATCTCGGTGTGAGTCTTGTTCTCGGCATGAGCTCGGTCTGCGATGTGAACCTCGTTCATGCTTAGATTCGTACTCATCTTGTTCGTGATGCAGAACGTACTCATCGTCCAGATCTCTGTGGGATGAGTATCATTCGTGAAGCGACTCGTTTCGGTGCGAGTCTCGCTTAGGTTCGTCCTCCGAATCCCATCTTCAGTGCGAGTCTCGTTCATGCTTATCTTCCTGGTCTTACCCCCCGGTGCGAGTCTTTCTTAGGTTCATCGTTTAGATCTTGATCCCAATGCAGATGTTTTTCGGTCATATCATAAACTAGTCGCCTAAAGACGTCTTTCTTTGCTTTGGGGGGAATGACGCGTCGTGATTTTGATGGATACCTCGACTGTTGGTCGGAGCGAATTTTATCCTGCTCAGTCTGCAACTAGTCGATTTTCTTCGAAAACTCTTTTAGCAAATCGTTATGGGAATCGGTTTTGGCTATTAGAGTTGCTAGAATAGAATCTTGTTTGACTTGTTCTGCATTGTTATCGGCTGGTGGGATATACTCGTCGTCTTTTTGGTTTTTTCCTGATTTAGGGCATGGCGGCGGTTTGCCGTTGAGCGCCCCAATCTCCTCCTCTTCATGATCACTCAGTTCGTGATCGCTTAGCTTGTAATCGACCCTAGGGTTGATACAGGGATCAACGTCATCGCGGTTTCCATACATCTCGTGTTCAGAAATTTCTTAAGAAATCCCCACAGTCGGCGCCAATGCCAAAGAAAAGTCTGATTCGTGTCATTTGATTTGAATCTCTTGGTGTTAATGTTATAGATTGGTGCAGTCTGGTTTAAAACATAAAGCCCATTCTCCAATGGGCTGCTACCATAAAATATATCATTGTAATCAAAAGAACAACATTTATTCTTAATTGAAAAATGATATCCTTCCACATCCAAAATAGGAATGGAAATAATATTTCTGCTTATAGCAGGTACATAGTAGCAATTATTAAGCTTTAAAACCAAACCAGAAGGTAAAGACAAGTTATATGTTCCTACGGCTAATGCAGCAACTCTTGCTCCATTCCCCACGCGCAGGTCCACTTGTCCCTTTTCCAACTTCCTACTTTTGCTTAGGCCCTGCATATTTATACAAATATGAGCACCACAGCCGGTATCCAATACCCAAGAAGTAGAACCAGAAGTAGTAACATTTACTTCTATAACATAAATACCTGAAGATGAAGTCTCGAAAGTCTTCTTCTTCTTCTTCTTCTTTTCTTCCAAGAATTTGTTGCAATTTCTCTTCCAATGCCCAAGCTCTTTACAGTAATGGCACTTATCAGTCTCAGATGGGCCCGGCTTGGGCTTCGGGGCTGGCATAGGCGTGTCCTGGTTCTCAACCTGGACTGCCTTGCCCTTTCCCTTATCCTTGCCAAGTTTCTTAAACTTGTTACCTCCTTGTACCATAAGTACATTAGGAGTGCCCTTCTTGATATTAGGCTCAGCTGTCTTGAGCATGCCATGCAGCTCAGTCAACGTCTTCGTCAAGTTGTTCATGTTATAGTTCATAACAAACTGATCATAGCTTGACGGCAGTGACTGCAGAATGATGTCAGTAGCCAACTCTTGGCTAATGGGACAATCCAGCCTCCCCAGGTTATCAATATAACCCATCATCTTAATGACATGAGGACTGACTGGACCGTCCTTTGGTAGCTTGCATTCAATGAGAGATTTAACCGTCTGGTACCTCTCAGTTCGTGCTTGCTCCTGAAACATACTTTTCAGGCTAGTGATCATCTCTACTGGCGACTCCACGTTCTCGTATTGATTTTGCAAATCCGAGTTCATGGTAGCCAACATGAGACAATTCACATCGACCACATCATTAGAGTGCTTATCCCAAGCACTCCTTTCTGCATGTGGAGCATTGGCTCTCGGTTTTTCAGGGAGAACAGTTTCCAGGACATAGTCCTTTTTCTCCTGCTTGAGAACAATTCTCAAGTTCCGATACCATTCGAGAAAATTCGATCCAGTTAACTTGTCCTTCTCAAGGACGGATCGCAGGGAGAAAGAGTTATTATGAGTGTTAGTCATAGCTGAGAACAAAGAAAGGTAAAAGGTTTAGTTATGATGTTCAAGAAATGAGAAGTCTTAACTTTTAAGAAACTCGCATTATATTCAAACAATGTTTCCTCAGATGAATATAATGATCCAAGAGCCATACTTCACTAAATTCAAGTGAGCCACTGGCTATCACTCAACTTTAGTTATCTAGGTAAGCAACAACTTTGCTAGTTATATCCAATATAACTCTTGGTTGTGGATTGACATCTTATGTCCAATCCACCTGATGTCTCTGAGCCCAAAACGATTTTGATGGCCCAGTCAAGTAAACCAATCTTTTCAGCCATGTAATTATTGACGTCTTGCACTGCAAGTCCATCAACACGATTACCTCTGTCTTACTCATGAAATTTGTGGACATCTTGCACTGCAAGTCTATCGCACAATTAAATGGGTCTTGACAGTTGACAAGATTGGAAAGACATCAAGTATCACTTGATATTTGATTGAGGAACGGAATCATTTAAAACGTTCAGTTTTATTATGTTTTAATTCTTATAATTAATTGATTTATCTTGCTTCGGTTCTGTGATTTCAGGTTCAATAACCTAATCATCAAATCTGATGTCGACCGACACTACTATAGTGTCGATCGATGCAAGATAACCAAAAGCAATCCGCGATAACCGATCAATCCGATTGATCCGGTTTTGAATACCGGTCAGCGTCGATCGATGCTACATTAGCATCGGTCGATGCCAACCTAATCAAACCAATCGCAATTAAACCATTCACAGGGTTCAACCATCATTAACCAAGCTCGATAACCGGTCCAATCCAATTGAACCGATTCATCAATCTCGCGAGGTTTGTGTCGACCGACACAACATTTGTGTCAATCGACACTAGGCGAAAACTGAGTTTTATTCGGGTTTTCGCCCTGTGTCGATCGATGCCGGATTGGCAACGATCGACATCATGCGAAAAACCCTAAATTTTATTCGGGCTTTCGCCCTGTGTCGATCGATGCCGGATTGGCATCGATCGACACCATGCGAAAAAGCCCTAAAACATTTTCGAACAGAACCCTAAACTAGGTTTTCAAGAAAACGAATTTTAGCAAGTTTGTATCAACCATACACATATTCAGATTCAACTAATCTAATCAACATGCTACAGATTCAATGGAACCCTAAAGCTCTGATACCACTGAAGGAATTTCTAGCAGTTCTAATCAGGATTAGCAACCCTAGTCTGAATTCCGAGCCTAGGATCTAAGGTTCAAGTAATTGAATCTATTGGATCTCAGATTTACCTGATGATTAGCAGCAGAAGGTTTGCAGATAATCGAGATCACGAAGCACCTCAAACGATGTGCCTCTACTGGTATCCACACGCACACAAACTGGACAAGAGGGATGCTAGTGCCTGTAAGAGATCTAATCTCTGGAGAGGTTTCTATCTTGTTCTGGTGGCTGTGAATTAGGTTAGAAACGAGTTTAGGTCGACCATATATCTTATATATGTCGGCTTAAACCACAACGGAATTAACCAGCGATTAAACCGTATTAATCTGGTTAATCCGCGAGTTGCATCGATCGATGCACTATCTGCAACGTTCGACACTGCCCCAGAATATTGATATCGAATGCATATCAAATATGCATTCACTGGATCATTTCATTAATGATCAACCTCGTCTTTAACGCCCAGTTTGCTTAGGTGTGTGACCCTGTAGGATCATATAACACTAGCAATGAGTTCTCAACTCATTGATCATAAGTGGCTTCTAGCAAAGCGTTATGACTACCTAGTGTTATGTGATTGTCTCATCTTGACAATACGACTTTCACTTAGAGCAAGTACAATAGATTTCAGGACATTCCCAACAAGATGATCATCTCGAAAAGTTGAGAGATGAGAAGGACGCGCTGGAGGCTAGCAACCTGGAGCTCTCGACCAAGCTTCGCGAGGCTGAGGAGAAAATATGCAAGGCAGACGAGAAGGTGAAAGCAGGTTTTCTTATGTATCAATCTGAAGGTCGGCACCACCAGAAGCTCTGCGGAGAGTTGTTCTTGAAGGAGAGGAACCGCGTGGAAGCCGAGATGAGGGCGAAGGCCCAATCCTACTTCGACCTTTTCCGCTGATTTGTAGATGAGCAGGAGGAAGCGACGAAAAAAGCAAGTCGAACAAGGCCAAATTAGTGGCTTAAAGTGATGCTTGTTTAAGCTGAAGGAGGGGGAAGTGCCGATTTCTAAATCGGTTTTGGATCAGCTTGCAGTGGATGAGATAAGATTCGACCGAGAGGTTGACGCTATGGATGTCATCGGGAAGGAGGATCTGAAATTTGATCTTTATCCGACTCGACATCCTTTGCTTGGTTCTCTGCATCGGGATTCTCCAGCCCCTATCCCAAGGAACATTGACGAGTTCGGGACGAACTGTGGGTGATTCCTCAAATCCTTCCTGAGGATACTCTCGTCCGATCGCCTCCAATCGAGAATCAAGAGACTCAAGACAAGCCGGGCGTGTCCCTCGAGGTTCAAGACGCGAACGCTAAGGATGGAGAAGCCGAGAAGACCGTCGAGGCGGAGTAAACGGTAGAGACCGAGCTTGGAGACGTTTAGATTTAAGTTTCTCTTTTTTGTTTGTAACTATGTCGGGCTTATGTAAGCTTCACCTTGTCTGAAGGAGGTACTTTTTGTTTTTAATTGAAAGCATGTTTATCTTTCGTTCCCTGATTACACCTTTTTCGTGAATAATCGGATTGTTCTGCGTTTCCTTTGACTCATTTGTAGGAGTTAGGACGAACAGTGATTAGAATGTGGTCCGACGTAGAATCAATAGCTCTGTTTCGAGGCTTACGTTCCACATGGTTTAGTTGCGAGGCTTATACGTGCTCGGCTTACTCATTCTAGGGACGAGACGAATGTGCAAGGCTTTAGTGCTTGGCTTATTTGTTATCGTCCATATCAGAGAACATACGGGCAAGGACCCGGTTTTTTAGTTCGAGACGGATCTCGGCTTTTCCTCACCGCGATATGCATCTTGCGTGCAAGGAATACCACACTCCTGGCCAAGGAGCATGATGCTAATAATGCGAGTCTTATTGGATGCTCGGCTTTCAGTCAAGGCGTCTATTGCTTGACTTTTGCGAACTAAGGAGCTCGGCTTTTCAGTCTAGCTTGTCGAAAGTCTAGGACAGATGGCTTTACTCGGCGTAAGTTAAAAGTCAAGAATAATAACTCATCATAAGTTAAAAATATCAATAACTCGGCATAAATTAAGAGGTGTTAATTCGGTAAAGAAAACTTAACTCGGCGTAAATTAATGCTGACTCGGCTGGAGGAGCTTCTAACCCGACATAAGTTGAAAACTAAGAATTTTATTAATTTTGTGACTTTGCCGGTGAAGGCTGCCTACGTATCTTCCGAACAAGAATCAAGTCAATCGTAGTTCATACGCTGGATTTTGTTTTTGTCGAGGCGCGGTAGGCGCCTAGAAGTACTCCTTCAGACTTGATGAATTCCAAGAACGCGGCAAAGCTTTTCCTTTCATTGATTCGAGCTCATAGACTCCGGGTTTGACGACCTCTGTGATCATGTAGGGTCCTTCCCATTTCGCGCAGAGTTTGCCTGCTCTCCATTCTTTGGTATTTTTATACACTTGCGAAGTACATAGTCGCCGAGTTGAAAGTGACGTTCTCGTACCTTCTGGTTGTAGTGCCGAGTTGCGAGTTGTTGGTAGTTTTGGATGCGAAGCAAAGACCGATCTCGTTCTTCCTCGATTGTGTGAAGGGCATGAAGCAGCATTCTCTCGTTGATCTCGTTATGCTGAGGCATAAGAGCTTGGCGGAGAGTATAAATGTTAGCCTCTGCCATGACCATTGCTTCCATGGTGAAGGCTAAGGAAAATGGGGTGGCCCCTATTGCGCGGCGAGGAGTTGTTATGTGCGACCAGAGGACTCCGTCCAGTTCGTCGGCCCACACTCCTTTCTTCTTTTCAAGACGTTTTTTAATACCGTCAATGATGGTTTTATTGGTGGCTTCTGCCTGAACGTTTCCTTGAGAATATCGCGGGGTTGACTTGCTAAGTCGTATGTCCCACTTTTTGCAAAACCCTTCAAATAAGTTCAATGTGAATTGTGATCCGTTGTCAGTGACAATCACGTAAGGCAACCCATATCGGCATATAATGTATTTTCAGACGAAGTTCTTAACTTCGACGTCGTGGATTGATACATAGGCTTTGGCACCCACCCATTTTGTGAAATAGTATGTCTTGATTAAAAGGAAACGCCTTTGGTTAGAAAGCGGCAACGGTCCAACGATATCCATTGCCCATCTTATGAATGGGTATGCCGTGGTGGATATAGTAAGTAGCTCAGTCGGCCGGATGTATGAATGGTGCATGACGCTGACACTTCTCGCACTTGTTGGAGTAGGTCTCGCAATCGGCTACCATGGTTGGCCAGTAGTGACCATTCAACTTGATTTTAAGAACAAGAGACCGACCTCCAGAATGATTTCCACAAGCCCCAGAGTGAGTTTCCTCGAGGACTCGGCGAATTTCATCTCCATATATGCATATGAGGAGGATTTTGTTGGCCGAGTATTTGTAAAGGACGCCTTTGTGTATGGTATATCGTGCACTTTTTACTTTTAGTCAGCGTGCTTCCCATTTATCCTTGAGAAGTTTTCTCTCGGTTAAGTATGCTAGTATCTCTTCTCGCCAGTCCATGTAGTGACCCTTTAATAATGCACTGAGGTCGGTGTGTTCAACTCGATTATCATCCGGACCGACTTGGTCGCCCGGATTGCTAATTGCAAGGATCATATCATCAAAGGGATCTTGGTGATTAATCTCTGGAGGTGGGATGCTTGGTTCGTGAATCACCTCTACCGAAATGCGTCGGCAGAGTTCGGGGTTTGGAGCTGCGCCAGCGATGCAAGATCATCAGCCGGGGCGTTTACTTTCCTCGGTATCTGAATTATGTCGAAGAACTCAAAAGAGCTAGTAAGTTCCAATGCCGCCTTTCGGTAAGCTTCCATTCGCTTTTTTTTAGCCTCGTATTCTCCGTTAACCTGATTAGCGACAAGCATAGAGTCACAATAGGCTAGGAGATTTCATACTCCGATTTCCTTGGCTAATCTGAGGCCGGCTAGCAAAGCTTCGTACTCGTATGTGTTGTTAGATGTTATGAATCCAAGTCGGAATGACTGCTCTAGTATCTCGCCGGTTGGTGATATAAGGCGTACTCCTATCCCAGCTCCTCGTTTTGATGATGCGCCGTCGACAAACAATTTCCAGTTTTTTTCTTGTTCCTGAGTGTCGATATTCAACTTGGGTGATAGTTCAACCAGAAAGTCGGCTATTACCTGAGATTTCGCGGTTGTTCTATTCTGGTATTCGATATCATACTCGTTGAGTTCCACTGCCCATTTTCCAAACGACCTGATTGTCCTGGACTGTGTAAGATTGTCCGAAGAGGTTGGCTACTCAACCTGACAATCGTATGAGATTGGAAGTAAGGGCGCAGTTTTCGCGCCAAGGTAATGACTGCGAGTGCTAACGTTTCCAGCGCAGGATATCTTGTCTCGGCTCCGTTCATTTTTTTGCTGATATAGAAGATCGGCTTTTGTTCGCCTCTATCTTCGCGAACTAGGACTCCACTTACTGCGGTTGTTGAAACTGCGATGTATAAGAAGAGTATCTAACCGTTTTCCGGTTTTGACAGCACTGGTGGGTTCGATAAGTAATCCTTAAGCTGAATGAAAGCTTCTTGACACTTATCGTCCCATATGAACCTTTTGTTTCCCCGGAGGAGTTCAGAAAAAGGCAAGCATTTGTCCGTCAAACGAGATATGAATCTGTTCAGGGCGGCTATGCGGCCGGTAAGATGATGTACTTCACGAGTATTCATGGGTGATGGTAGATCGACGATAGCCGAGATCTATTTTGGGTTGGATTTTATCCCTCTTTGAGTGACGACATAGCCGAGGAACTCTCCTGATGTCACGCCGAACGTACATTTAGCCGGGTTAAGCTTCATTCCATCGTCGTGCCGAGCTGACTTGCAAACATTTGGTTGACCAATTGCTGATATGGAGCACCTGCGTTCTTAAGGTCGAATGACATAACCTTGTAGCAGTAAGTGACGCGTTCTGTTATGAAAGTCGTCTTCTCTCGATCGTCTAGATTCATAAGTATCTGATTGTATCCCGAAATTGTGTCCATGAACGAAAGAATCTCATTTACAGCCGTAGCTTCAACAAGTCGATCAATGTGTGGCAGAGGAAAATTGTCTTTTGGACAGGCTTTGTTAAGGTCCGTGAAATCGACACAGACTCTCCATTTTCCGTTTTTCTTTTTAACAGCAACGGGGTTGGCTAGCCAGGCAGGGTATTTGACTTCCTGAATTGAACCGGCATCGAGCAGTTTATCAACCTCGTCATTGACAGCCTTGGCTCTCTCTCGGGGCCGAGCTTGCGCCTCTTCTTCCTAATCGTCTTGTAAGTTGGATCCACGTTAAGCTCATGAGTTGTGATGGAAGGACTGATACCTTTCATGTCTTTTACTGACCAAGGTCGAAACATTTTTCTGTAGGAATGCGATCAACTCGTTCTTAATATTATCTGGTAGTTCTGCTCCAATTCCCACGCACTTGCTTGCATCGGAATCGTCGATGATGATTTGATGAATGAGTTCCCTTTCTGGGCCCTTCTTGCCTTGCTCCGTATTGATCATGCCTGACGGCACTCTCATCTTGTGTTCTCTCACGTAACATGACCGACTTGCTCTCTGACATCCTTTCACAGTTTGAATTCCTTTAGGCGAAGGGAATTTCAGACATTGATGGTAGGTCGAGGATACCGCTTTCATGTTGTATAGCCATGGGGTACCAAGAATGGCATTGTAGATAGTCGGCTTGTCAGTAACATGGAACTTTACCAATCTGTTGACCCCGCTAGCAAAAACATGCAACTTGGTCGTTTCGATTGTATACGTCATCTCGCTCGTGAAACCAGTGAGCGGCTTAGCTTTTTGCTTGATGTCTTCCTCTTTGATTTCCATCTTTTTAAACGTATCTTGGAAGATCAAATCGATAGAACTACAGGTGTCAACTAGGATTCGAGATACCTGACAGCTTCCGATGAGGAGTTCTACTACCAATGGATCCTTATGAGGGTAATGAGTCCCCCAGAGATCTTGTTCAGTAAAAATAACTGGCGGCTCATCAGAGAGGATCGACTGTGGTGTGTTTTGTGTGGCTAATGCCTTGCGCTTGTATCCTCTTATTGATCGAACTGAATCATTTACCAAGATTAAGCCACCCATAATCATGTTGATTCTTCGTACGACCTTGGGGGCTTCACCTTCTTCTTCCTCGTGATAATTGCGATCTCTTTTCTAAGCTACACTTTTAAGTTGACGTTGCTTTTTACCTTGTTTAGGCGACTGATCATCGGCCTGTTCATCTTGGTTCCACTGCAGTTCGTTCCTTAATTCATC
The DNA here is from genome assembly GCA_030180135.1 of Orychophragmus violaceus. NCBI lineage: Eukaryota > Viridiplantae > Streptophyta > Magnoliopsida > Brassicales > Brassicaceae > Orychophragmus > Orychophragmus violaceus. Next base: position 18,509,676 of record CM058235.1, on the reverse strand, counting down.
AAAAGACGCCTTTATTTTGCCACTCTTGTATTGGGTGTATAATGCATCTTTCAGGGTCCGATAAGGTGAAGTGTTATGCGAGGTGGTTTTGTGATACTTGCAATACTTTTCTTCCGGCTCGGAAGCGAATTGCGGCGTTGTATCCTTGTCCTCGTTGCTCAATTTGTTCCAAGGTTTGGACAGTCGTTGGCTTCCAGAGTTGCCGACCACAATTGTCGGCTTTGTTCCTTTTTAATAATGATGTCTTGGTTCTCGATCCTCCTTTTTGTTAGTTTTCTTAGTGGAGCCGAACTTCTTGGATAGGGACACTTTTTGCTCATCTAGTTCAATGAATTTGTTTGCTCGATGAAGGACAACTTTGATAGTCAGCGGTGGAATGAGAATCAGATCTTGGTAAAAGGGGGTTTCATGCCATACAACGTTTGTTAGAGCCGCGATAGTGAATTTATTTGGGGCCTCGGCATATGTGATGGTTGTCTTGAAGCGATTTATGAAGGCTCTCACATCTTCTTCTTCTCTTGTGACATGGACATCAGTGTGTTCAGCGAGGTGTCCTTGTTCACATATGCGAAGTGATGTCTTATGAATGCTTGTGTAAGGTCATAGAAGCTGTTGATTGACTCGGGCGGAAGCCTGATATACCATGGATTTTAGGGATTTAAACCATGGTATATATCTTTATTATCGAGTCTTTATATGTGTTTTGGAGTCTTTTCAGGTTTTTTACAGGTTTAAGGACATCTGGAGCCTAATTGGACGTTTTGGGAACATTTGGAGCAATTCTGCACTACTTAGAGATTTCACAGAGTTCACTGGCTGCGTTTTCGCAGTGCAACGATCGTTGCAGTCTGTGCAACTGTCGTTGCAGTTCTGAGCCCAAAAATCTGCATTTTCCAGAAATTACAGTTTTTGCCCAGAAACTTTCCAGACTTGCAAAAAGGCCCCCAGCCGACTTTAGACCATTATATACGAGTTTTTAAGCCATTGTTTAGGCTACAGACGCTTTTCTTAAGTTCGACTGATCTTGTTCTCGAAAGAGACTTGATTTCGAACCCCTGTTGATTATTCTGTTTAATGATATTTGGTTTTCTACTTATGATATTTTCTGTCTCAATGAACATGTCTGAGTAGTTTACCTGTTAGGTTGAAGGATTCTCATTAGGGATTTCATGGAACTATAGTTTAAATCAATCTGTAAGGATTCATATCTGTTAGTTCTTTGTTTATGTTGTTCTTAATGCTTAATCTGAAGTAGCTAATCAGAATTATGATGTTAGGCTGATTAATGCAGCGAAAGTTGGTTAATTTAGCTAGAAAGAACCTAGATGAGCAATTAAACTTCTCGCAAACGAAAGTTTGGTTTAGGTTAATTGTGAACATATCAAACTTGGAATTAATGCTGGTTTAATCTGTTAGTTCTCGCAAACGAAAGTTTGGTTTGCTGCACTTAGACTTAGAGAATTATCGCAAAGGAATTTGGTTAGTTCTATATCCGTGTTTGAGTTCTAGAACAGTTTCTGATTAGATCCAGACTAATTGATTGCTTGTGTTCCTGATTTCCTGAGAACTCCTGAAACCTAACGCTTCGCCTCCTTGCTCACAAACCACTCCTGCTACTGATTTACTTTTCTGCTCTGCTTTTAGTTTAATCACCTTTGCTTTCTCCTAGTTTAATCTTTTCTGTTCTTATCTATCGTTGACCGGAGTCCCTGTGGATTCGATACCCTAAGTACTACAACTACATCACTGTGCACTTGCAGTTAGAAAAGGGTTAAAACTACACCTATCAAGTTTTTGGCGCCGTTGCTGGGGGCTCTTTTGAGTCCTCGATAGATTTGAACTTAGGGTTTATACTAGGTTTTTCGTTTTTATTTTTTTGCTACTAATTTTTTTTCTTTTCTGTTCTTGCGTTTCAGGTACGCCTGTAATCGCCTTGCATCGATCGACACGGTCCTGTGTGTCGATCGTCACATCATCGCGCTTGCATCGATCGACGCTTCCACTGCATCGATCGACACATATCGTAAGAAAGATGTATGATTTCTTTAGTCCAGGGATTGATAATTCACAGATAGCTGGGTTGAAGAGTAAAGTTGACTATCTGCATAGTCTTCTACTTGGAAAGTATACGCAAGAAACTATCAACTGCGTTGGAGGGAATGAATTCTACAGTCAGGAATCAGCTTTTCAGGGACCTTTTGTTGGATCCCGATGGATCTAGGGTTTGTTATATTGAAATTTAGAACCAACCTCGTTCTTACCTTTGGCAGCGGAAGAAGATGGTGAACGAGATCAGTGGAGCAACGCAACGCTTTGCCTCTACCAGATACACACGCACGCTAGCTGGAAACGGGATGCTAGTGCCGGATCAATGGGGATCGATGGTGTCTAGTGTGTCAAGTGTTTCTATCAAGAAAACTGGACGGCTCTCTGTTTAGGTCGAAACTAATCAGCTTTTATTCGACCTAAACGCGCTTAACGGGCCAGACTCAATTAAGCCATAACCCGAAAAGCCTGTTCGGAAAACCCGAACTGTGTCGACCGACACACAAGCTGTGTCGATCGACACAACACCATTACATCGATTTTTCATGTGTATTTCAATACACGTAATATGATCATTGCAACAATGATCATTCCCATGTCGTAGCTTCCAGTTCGCTTAGGTGTGTGACCCTATAGGATCATACAATACTGGCAGTAAGCCCACGACTTACAGAATGCAAGAGGCTTCTAGCAAAGCATTGCAAACGCCCAGTATTATACGATTGTCTGATCTCGACACACAACTATCACAGGAGTGAGTACAAGTGTGATTTCAGGACACTATCCCAACAATCTCCCACTTGTACTGGAATCATCAATTCCTAAAATCATTTTGTCTCTATATCTCGATTTGGCATAAGGCAAGATCTGTGTTATCCTTATTTAGCCAACATCGTGTTTATCGAACTCCTGATCTCATACTGAACATTACAAACAACTGAACTACAGTTCGTTTGAGTGCGGCCACACATTCTCTCAGTATTCAATCTTCGATAGGCCCTGAGATATTTATCTCCCGTTTTTCAGGAGGGACAAATTTCATCTTGTTCCATCCCTGTTTCAACGCACACTTCATGATAAACTTGAACAGTGTCGTTATAGCCGCCAGTTACGGATCGACGTTTGACAAAGTCAAAATGTACCAATTCATATGCAAGAAAGCATGATGAACTCAGGTCTTAGGACTATACTCTATAGTCGTAATGAGAACCTCTTATGACACAGATATTACTATCTTGTAGACTTCTCATTAGCGGGTCATGTCCGATCATATGTCCACTGACATATATCTATGTGACTGACTGCGATAATCATATCATTGGCTCCATGAAACTTAGCCAACAGTCACCTCACAATCTAGTCTCTAACGGTTGTCAGTGTCCCGATTCTACAACCTTGACTAGGGACAAAATAATTTATTAACTTATAGGGTTTCATGATCAAGTTCTCAACTTGATGACCTATAATATGTCATAAACTTATTTCGGGACCATTATTTAGATCACAATAAATAATGCTGAAATCAAATTTCATTAAACACTTCTAAAAGAATGTTTACAAGGGCGTCTTATTATAACTAAAACAAAATCCAAAACTCCCACTAGAATCAAGATTACATCTTAAGATCTCTAATGCCTACAGCAGTCGTATGACTCTCATGCTTAGGCCTTGGGAGTGACTTGGTTAGAGGATCAGCGACATTCTCGTTTGTCGGAACTCGGCTGATCTTCACATCACCTCTATTGACAATATCACGAATCAGATGATATTTCCTCTCAACGTGTTTGGACTTCTGGTGTGACCTGGGTTCTTTCGTCTGAGCAATGGCTCCATTGTTATCGCAGAACAAAGCCACTGGCTCCAAGATACTAGGAACCACACCAAGTTCAGTCATGAACTTCTTGATCCAAACAGCTTCCTTTGCCGCTTCTAAAGCAGCAACATATTCAGCTTCCGTTGTGGAGTCAGCTACGGTATTCTGCTTAGAGCTCCTCCAGCTCACCGCACCGCCATTTAGACAGAAGACATATCCAGACTGTGATCGGAAATCGTCTCTGTCCATCTGAAAACTCGCATCGGTGAATCCATTCACCACAAGTTCATTACTTTCTCCATACACAAGGAACTTATCCTTAGTATGTCTCAAATACTTGAGAATATTCTTGACAGCTGTCCAGTGAGCTTCACCTGGATCAGATTGGTATCTACTCGTCATGCTTAACGCGTAAGCTACATCTGGACGAGTGCAAAGCATGGCATACATAATAGATCCTATTGCAGAAGCATAAGGAATTCTATTCATGCGTTCTCGCTCAGCAGATGTCGCCGGACACTGCTTCTTGCTGAGACTCTTGCCATGAGACATTGGTATGAAGCCCTTTTTGGAATCGTGCATCCTGAATCTGTGCAACACCTTATCAATATAAGTGTCTTGGCACAATCCAATCAGCTTGTTAGTTCTATCTCTGTAGATTCTGATTCCAAGAATGTATGCGGCTTCTCCCATGTCTTTCATGGAAAAACAACTTCCTAGCCAAGTCTTAATAGACTGAAGCAACGGAACGTCATTACCGAGGAGGAGTATGTCATCGACATACAGTACAAGAAATGCAATTTTGCTCCCACTTGTCTTCTTGTATACACATGATTCTTCTTCGTTCTTGATGAAACCGAATTGTTTTACTGCTTCATCAAAACGAAGATTCCAACTCTGTGATGCTTGCTTCAACCCATAAATGGATTTATGAAGCTTGCATACCTTCCCAGCGTTTTTAGGATCGACAAAACCTTCAGGCTGTGTCATGTACACATCCTCTTCCAGAATACCATTCAGGAATGCGGTTTTGACATCCATCTGCCAAATCTCATAATCATAATGAGCAGCAATCGCTAGAAGAATCCGAATAGATTTAAGCATAGCTACTGGGGAATAGGTTTCATCATAGTCAATACCATGAATTTGTTTGAAACCTTTAGCCACCAATCTCGCTTTGTAAATCTGTACATTGCCATCCACGTCAATCTTCTTCTTGAAGATCCATTTACACTCAATGGCTTTTACACCACTAGGTAAATCGACCAAGGACCATACTTGGTTTTCTGACATGGATGTCATTTCGGATTTAGAGGCTCCAAGCCACTTTTCGGAGTCCGGGCCCATCATTGCTTCCGCAAAGGTCGCTGGTTCGTCACCTTCAATGATCATCAGATCATTTGAATTGGTTACGAGAAATCCATAGTATCTCTCGGGTTCGTGACGGATCCTTCCGGATCTGCGAACTTCAGGCTCCACAGGCGCCGGTTCCACAGAACTTTGTGGTTCCAACTGCTGCTCCTCCTCAGCAGGTTGAGCAGTATCCTGTGCATCTAGAATTTCTTCAAGATGTACTTTACTCCCACTGTTTTTCTTAGAGAGAAACTCCCTCTCAAGAAAAGAACAGTCCCGAGCAACAAATACTTTGTTCTCAGATTGGTTGTAAAAGTAGTATGCCTTGGTTTCCCTAGGATAACCAACGAAGTAGCATTTATCTGATTTGGGTGCAAGCTTGTCGGAGATTAAACGTTTGACATAAGCCTCGCAACCCCAAATCCTTAGGAAAGACAGACTAGGAACGTTCCCAGTCCACAGTTCATGTGGTGTCTTTTCTACTGATTTAGATGGCACTCTATTCAGTGTAAACGCAGACGTTTCTAGAGCATATCCCCCAAAGGATAGTGGAAGATTAGAATGACTCATCATAGACCGAACCATATCCAATAAAGTTCGATTTCTCCTCTCCGACACTCCATTCCATTGGGGTGTACCAGGAGGAGTGAGTTGTGAAACGATTCCACACTCGCTCAGATAGTCGCTGAATTCTTGGCTCAAGTATTCTCCTCCGCGATCCGATCGCAGAATCTTAATACTCTTGCCAAGTTGATTCTGTACTTCATTCTTGAATTCCTTGAATCTATCAAAGGATTCTGACTTGTGTCTCATCAAATAGACATAGCCATACCTACTGAAATCATCAGTAAAGGTAATGAAGTACTTAAAGTTTCCTCTGGCAGCAGTACTCATTGGCCCACATACATCAGTATGAACAAGGCCCAATAAATCACTGGCCCTTTCATTTGGTTTGTTGAAAGGGGCTCTAGCCATTTTGCCCACCAAACAAGACTCGCATTTCTCACATGATTCAAAATCAAATGAGCCCAGAAGCCCATTTCGATGGAGCCTCTGGATGCGTTTCTCATTGATATGGCCCAAACGACAATGCCATAAGAAAGTCGGGTTTTCGTCATTGGACTTAAACCTCTTTGTATTTATGTTAAAGACAGGCATTTCTTGGTTTAATATATATAACCCATTATCAAATGGGGCGCTACCATAATAATTACCATCACGTTAAAAGAACAAACTTTATTCTTAACAGCAAAATCAAAACCTTCCAAATCCAAAACGGAAACTGAAATTATGTTTCTGCTGATCGCAGGTACATAGTAGCAATTATTCAAAATTAAAACCATGCCCGAAGGTAAAGACAACTCGTAGGTGCCTACGGCCAGTGCAGCAACCTTAGCTCCATTCCCGACTCGTAGCTCTACTTGTCCTTTCTTCAGCGTCCTACTGTTTCTTAGTGCCTGCACATCAGTACAAATATGAGCACCGCAGCCGGTATCCAATACCCACGAAGTAGAACGAGAAGATATAATACCAAGTTCGATAACATAAATACCTGAATCAGACGCGTCATACGTCTTCTTCAGCTTCTTGTAATCTTCCATGAACTTCTTGCAGTCTTTCTTCCAATGCCCCAACTGCTTGCAGTAGTTGCACTTATCCTCAGGAGAAGGCCCGGATTTGGGTTTCGGCTTGGGCTTGTCCTGACTTTCAGCCTGGACAACCTGGGCCTTACCCTTACCCTTCTTGGGTTTCTTAAACCTCTTATTCCCTTGTACCATCAGGACACTGGGAGTAGCCTTCTTGAGATTTGGTTCTGCTGTCTTCAGCATACCGTGCAACTCAGTCAATGTCTTAGTCATGTTTTTCATGTTGTAGTTCATAATGAACTGATCAAAACACGACGGCAATGACTGCAGAATCATGTCAGTGGCCAGCTCCTGGCTAATGGCACAGTCCAGTTTCCCCAGGTTATCAATGTAACCCATCATTTTAAGGACATGAGGACTTACTGGACTGTCCTTAGCCAGCTTGCAATCCATGAGAGATTTAACCGTCTGGTATCTCTCTGTGCGAGCTTGCTCCTGAAACAAAGCTTTCAGGCTATTAATCATCTCAATGGGTGACAACACGTTCTCATATTGCTTCTGCAGCTCAGAGTTCATAGTCACCAGCATTAGACAATTAACATCTTTGACATCCGCTGAATGCTTATCCCAAGCATTCTTTTCTGTCTGCGGAGCATTGGAACGTGGCCTCTCGGTGAGAACTCTTTCAAGGACATATTCCTTGTTCTCTTGCCTGAGAACTATTCTCAGGTTCCGATACCATTCCAAGAAATTAGATCCATTTAGCTTGTCCTTCTCAAGGACGGATCTTAGTGAGAAAGTGTTGATGTGATTTGAGACAGACATAGCTGTAATTCAAACAAAAGGTAGATTTTAGTTATAAAGCACAAGGAATGAGAATTCTTATCTAATAAGAAAACTCGCATTGTATTCAAACTATGTTTCCTCATATGAATACAATGATCCAAGATCCTCAGATTACTAAAATTCGAGTGGGCGACTCGCCGTTACTCAAGCTTTAGTTATCTAGGTAAGCAAATCATTGCTAATTGTACTCAGTACAACTCTTGGTCGTGAATAAGACAAACTATGTCCAATCCACTCTGATGTCTCTGGGCCCAGAACTTCTGACAGCCCAGTCAAGTATAACCAATCTTTTATCTGTCTTGTGATCACTGACAGTTGCACTGCAAGTCTGTCACTGACCACCTGCCTTACTCATTTTACTGTGGATACCAAGGACTCCAAGGATACCCAACAACATCACGAGTTTTTGACAGTAGACAAGATCGGGCAAGACATCAAGATCACTTGATATTTAGTTGAGGAAAAGAACTAATCTCATCTTGATTTATATTCACTATAAATATATCAAAATAATAACTTTTAATTAAAACATTTAGTTTTATTAAGTTTAGATTCATCTAATACTTCTGGGATTAAATTATTCTGGTTCATGCAAAATTTGCGGTCAAACCAACAAGTCTGCAACGTTGTGTCGATCGACGCCAACCATTGGTATCGATCGATGCAACTGGTTTTAAACCGATCTTCGATAACCGGTCAAACCGGATCGAATTTATTTAACCGATTCAATCCAATTGAACCAGTTCGGTTTAATGATCCATGTCGATCGTCACACACTGTGTGTCGATCGACATGACCAAACCAGAATCAATTTGGTTAATGAAATTAACCGAGCTAGATAACCAGTTCAATCCAATTGAACCGATCTATCTAATCGTATTGCCTGTGTCGACCGACACACCCAGTGTATCGATCGACGCAGCACGATTACGGGTACTCGATCTCAGATCGAAACCCTTAAGATTATTTGCGGATTTTCGCTTTGTATCGACCGACACACGCTTTGTGTCGATCGATACTGTGCGACAAACCCTAAATTTTATTCGCGAGTTTTCGCTCTGTGTCGACCGACACACGCTTTGTGTCGATCGACACCCTGCGACAAACCCTAAAATTTTATATTTGCGCCGCGGCGTGTCGACCGACACACGCTTTGTGTCGATCGACACAGTGCGTTTTCATCAATTCTTCGTCTTTTCAACAGGAACAAAACTGAGAATATAATATGAAAACACGATTTGAACATGCAAAAATCAATTCAACAACATCAGGATTCGAATTATTTTGCAACAAATTCAATAGCTAAACCCTAAGCATGCTCTGATACCACTGTTGGATCCCGATGGATCTAGGGTTTGTTATATTGAAATTTAGAACCAACCTCGTTCTTACCTTTGGCAGCGGAAGAAGATGGTGAACGAGATCAGTGGAGCAACGCAACGCTTTGCCTCTACCAGATACACACGCACGCTAGCTGGAAACGGGATGCTAGTGCCGGATCAATGGGGATCGATGGTGTCTAGTGTGTCAAGTGTTTCTATCAAGAAAACTGGATGGCTCTCTGTTTAGGTCGAAACTAATCAGCTTTTATTCGACCTAAACGCGCTTAACGGGCCAGACTCAATTAAGCCATAACCCGAAAAGCCTGTTCGGAAAATCCGAACTGTGTCGACCGACACACAAGCTGTGTCGATCGACACAACACCATTATATCGATTTCTCATGTGTATTTCAATACACATAATATGATCATTGCAACAATGATCATTCCCATGTCGTAGCTTCCATTTCGCTTAGGTGTGTGACCCTATAGGATCATACAATACTGGCAGTAAGCCCACGACTTACAGAATGCAAGAGGCTTCTAGCAAAGCATTGCAAACGCCCAGTATTATACGAAGGTCTGATCTCGACACACAACTATCACAGGAGTGAGTACAAGTGTGATTTCAGGACACTATCCCAACACCTTTCCAGCAACAGGGCAATGCCTTCTCGAGGAACTATGGTGTTTCTTCTTACAAAGCACCGCCTGCACCTACACATAAGAGCAGATTAGAAGCTATGATGGAACAGTTTCTTGAGAGAGAACAACAGATCACTGTGTCCTTCAACTCAAGGATGGATGCGTTGCATGAAGATCTGAATGAGAAGTTTGAATACTTGAGCACACATATGAAGAAGCTAGATGTCCGAGTTCAAACAGCTGAAACAATGCAAAGGCATAATGAAGCTAAGAGAGCTGAACGGAAGCTGCACATCAAAGCTGTGACCTTAGGGGATGAGATTGAGTTGCTGGAAGAAAAAGAGAGCATAATCTCGGATTTTCTGGATGAATATTGTCTGCCTGATACATGCATCGATCGACACCCCCTTAGTGACGATCGACACGCCGTTCTGGCGGCAATTTCGAGTTCTTTCGACAAACAGAATCGCCTTGCATCGATCGACACACATCATGCAACGATCGACACAAAACGCAGACGTGACCAAAGCCTGCAACAGTACCAGAACGAGTCTATAAGCCCCCTGTGCCATATCCTAAGGTTCCTAAACCTTCCAAACAAGAGCTAGAAGTGGCTAACTGCGTGAAAGTGATAGATAAGAAGGTGAATAAAACACCACCAGTTGAAACTTCGCGAGTTCATGCAAAGAAGATGATCTCCACTGATGGTCATCTAAAAGAAGAAGTTCAGATTGGTGGAACTACAATATCTGATAGTGAAAAGAACAAGATGGCGGTTCCTCTTGAACCTGCTCTAACATCTTCAGTACCTGCAACTGCTCATAAGCAGAAAGCTCCAGACATCAGATATACATCAAAGGTAAGGTACAAATCACCTAAGCTTAAACCTTCTGATCACATTGTTTTGAATGCAGGAAAACGCAGTAGACCGCCCAAGCTTCGCTCCCGCCCTGATTCTGATTTCTCTTTCCTTGGGAAGCCTCATGATCTGAAAGCATACACACCTCCTTGGATGAAGAGATATTCACAGAGACACTCAAAGTCTCTGTTGAAGCCGCCATGAGTCAAATCTCTGAGCCATAGTCAAGCTAATGACTAAAAACAAGCGCTGAGTGGGAGGCAACCCACTATATAGTCAGTTTTCGTTTTTGTTTTTCATTTTGCAGTCTTTGCTATTTTGATTTTTTATTTTTAGTGTTTTCAGCCGAGAGAACAGGTTCAAAATCGCCCAGCATCGATCGACACAACTGTGTGTCGATCGACACAGTGAGATTACATAAATGAATCGAGCAAATGCGCCTTGCGTCGATCGATGCGGTCCTGTGCATCGATCGACACAGTGCGACGAGAGGTACGTAACTCTGATTTTTCAACTCTTTTCAATTTGATTATCTGTTCTTACCGAGCTCATGCTTTGATTACACTGGGGACAGTGTAGTTTAAGTGTGGGGGAGGAGCTACTGACGCACGCTTTTGTTTTCTTAGTTTTTCAAAAAATTTGTTTTATTGAGTCAAAATTTGTATGAAACTATGATTTTTCGAGGAATCGTTTGAACAGGAACTAAGTGACCATTGGACAGACTTGCAGAGCCTCTATGACTGTTAGAAAACCCAGACACAGATCAGCCTACTGAGGACACCCACATCACTTCAGGTATCATAGGATCCTTTTACTGACTTCAACCTTAATACTGACTTAGATTTCTCACCTAAGGGCTTGGTATACTTTGTGTCGGATTCCCTGTTAGTTCTGACACAGCCTGTCAACCTATCCTATTTAGTTCCCTTCTCCCCTTCTATAAAGTAAAAAAAAAAGATAATAAACTGAGGATGAGTTAGTAACTCCGAAGTGGTCACAGGAGTGGTAGAGACCCATATTATCTCCTGTGCGATCCATGGAATGTGTCCAAAGTACACCCCATAACGGGAAGAACACTGATAAAAAAAAAATGATACCCAATGTGGGAAAAATCAGTTGTTAAGGAAGGGAAAGAGAAGAAAGGGACTAGAGAAAGATAGTATGGTGGTCTAGAGCTGATAAGGTAAGAATCCATGTGCCCTTTGATCGATACTCCTTAGGTGAGACCGCACTTAAATACTTGCAGAAGTCAGTAGGGTGAATTTGAATGCTTGAATGTGATTGTGGAGTTTACTTAGGACAGCTGCTAAGTGTGGGGGAAGTATATTGTGGTCTTGAGTTCTGTAGGAAAGTTTTCAGTGGATTACTAAGTGAATGTGAATGCAAAAGTTCCTAAGACGAAATGAGTTTCTGTGTTTTCAAACCTCTTTTCTTATACTTAGGTTCTTTACTTGCTTGAGGACAAGCAAGAGCTAAGTGTGGGGGAGTTGATATACCATGGATTTTAGGGATTTAAACCATGGTATATGTCTTTATTATCGAGTCTTTATATGTGTTTTGGAGTCTTTTCAGGTGTTTTACAGGTTTAAGGACATCTGGAGCCTAATTGGACGTTTTGGGAGCATTTGGAGCAATTCTGCACTACTTAGAGATTTCACAGAGTTCACTGGCTGCGTTTTCGCAGTGCAACGATCGTTGCAGTCTGTGCAACTGTCGTTGCAGTTCTGAGCCCAAAAATCTGCATTTTCCAGAAATTACAGTTTTTGCCCAGAAACTTCCCAGACTTGCAAAAAGGCCCCCAGCCGACTTTAGACCATTATATAAGAGTTTTTAAGCCATTGTTTAGGCTACAGACGCTTTTCTTAAGTTTGGCTGATCTTGTTCTCGAAAGAGACTTGATTTCGAACCCCTGTTGATTATTCTGTTTAATGATATTTGGTTTTCTACTTGTGATATTTTCTGTCTCAATGAACATGTCTGAGTAGTTTACCTGTTAGGTTTAAGGATTCTCATTAGGGATTTCATGGAACTATAGTTTAAATCAATCTGTAGGGATTCATATCTGCTAGTTCTTTGTTTAGGTTGTTCTTAATGCTTAATCTGAAGTAGCTAATCAGAATTATGATGTTAGGCTGATTAATGCAGCGAAAGTTGGTTAATTTAGCTAGAAAGAACCTAGATGAGCAATTAAACTTCTCGCAAACGAAAGTTTGGTTTAGGTTAATTGTGAACATATCAAACTTGGAATTAATGCTGGTTTAATCTGTTAGTTCTCGCAAACGAAAGTTTGGTTTGTTGCACTTATACTTAGAGAATTATCGCAAAGGAATTTGGTTAGTTCTATATCCGTGTTTGAGTTCTAGAACAGTTTCTGATTAGATCCAGACTGATTGATTGCTTGTGTTCCTGATTTCCTGAGAACTCCTGAAACCTAACGCTTCGCCTCCTTGCTCACAAACCACTCCTGCTACTGATTTACTTTTCTGCTCTGCTTTTAGTTTAATCACCTTTGCTTTCTCCTAGTTTAATCTTTTCTGTTCTTATCTATCGTTGATCGGAGTCCCTGTGGATTCGATACCCTAAGTACTACAACTACATCACTGTGCACTTGCAGTTAGAATAGGGTTAAAACTACACCTATCAAAGCCGAGAGAACCAAGTTAATGCGTCTCCTTCTAGAGTTTCCGCGAATAGCTGACAAAAGCCGATATCGCGTTCACTGGTTGATGAGAATCGGGCTTTTGCTGCCATGATCTTGAAGGTGGTTAAGTGAGAGGCGGGATCTTTTATACCATCATATGTCGGCAGTTTAAGTTTCTCCTTATGACGGACATATGTATTCATGATACGTGAGGTGAAAGGCGTCCTCTGAGTCTCCTCGATGATTCGATCGATCTTCGGGGCGGATCCTTTGACGCTGTGAACCTCGACCTTGAGTTCCTTGAGGGTATCCCTTAGCTCGGTTAATTTCCTTTCGACACGGCTGGGATTTGTCCCTCGGGTAGGTGTTTCTTGAATATCACCATGAGATCAGCCTCGCTCGTGGCGATGGCGATCTCGGTGTGAGTCTTGTTCTCGGCATGAGCTCGGTCTGCGATGTGAACCTCGTTCATGCTTAGATTCGTACTCATCTTGTTCGTGATGCAGAACGTACTCATCGTCCAGATCTCTGTGGGATGAGTATCATTCGTGAAGCGACTCGTTTCGGTGCGAGTCTCGCTTAGGTTCGTCCTCCGAATCCCATCTTCAGTGCGAGTCTCGTTCATGCTTATCTTCCTGGTCTTACCCCCCGGTGCGAGTCTTTCTTAGGTTCATCGTTTAGATCTTGATCCCAATGCAGATGTTTTTCGGTCATATCATAAACTAGTCGCCTAAAGACGTCTTTCTTTGCTTTGGGGGGAATGACGCGTCGTGATTTTGATGGATACCTCGACTGTTGGTCGGAGCGAATTTTATCCTGCTCAGTCTGCAACTAGTCGATTTTCTTCGAAAACTCTTTTAGCAAATCGTTATGGGAATCGGTTTTGGCTATTAGAGTTGCTAGAATAGAATCTTGTTTGACTTGTTCTGCATTGTTATCGGCTGGTGGGATATACTCGTCGTCTTTTTGGTTTTTTCCTGATTTAGGGCATGGCGGCGGTTTGCCGTTGAGCGCCCCAATCTCCTCCTCTTCATGATCACTCAGTTCGTGATCGCTTAGCTTGTAATCGACCCTAGGGTTGATACAGGGATCAACGTCATCGCGGTTTCCATACATCTCGTGTTCAGAAATTTCTTAAGAAATCCCCACAGTCGGCGCCAATTGTTGAGTTCGTAACTCGGTCTATCCAAAGATAGAAAGAGTTTTGGGGTTTCTTGAGAGATTCTTAAAGAAGAGTTTCTGAACTCGACAAGAAATAATAGAAACTAGGGTTTTGCTAGGTTTCCGGGAAGAAACAAAGCGGCTGAGAAAGGTGTTTAAGTCGTCAGGGAGTAATTTGCTTTTAATCGGCTAATAGCTAAGAACTCTCGAAAATTGTATTGAAAATTGGATGATTTATTGAATAAACTCGGTGCCCATATATATAGGTTTGCAAAGTCGGTCAAACAAAACAGGAAAACTTAAGATAATGTTGAATCTTTCCTATTACCTCGGCGTGAATATTCTCGAATGTATCTCTTTATTCGGCGTGTTATCCATGCGCATCGCTTTCCTTTTCTGTTCCTCGCCTCCTTCGTAACCCTAGCTATACCAAGTCGCTGGGCCGAGCCGTGATGACTTGTTGACTTCGGATTAAGGCTCATATTGACTCTCCTTATTGGACCGACCTAAATTTTTGAATGGGCCTTTTGAGAAAGGTGCTAATCTTAACTCCAACACTGATGAAAATGATATTTTTAACTGATGTGGAACTAATCAATCAATGAACAAGAGAGCCATATTTTACAATCAAGAGAGGTAACTTACAGCTTCCACCAGTTGCAGCCTTAGTTGCTTTATCCCATTTTATCTTGTTTGTGATGTGTTGGTGCCAGCTTCCATCTTGGAGACACTCTGGCTTTGATTTAGTGACAATGAAAGAATCGAAGTTTACTTGAGTCATAACAACTAGCAAATTAGGCTTGTCGATTAAATGATCCAGAGTTATCAACTGCTGCATCAATATGTTACCGTTTCGACATTTAGGGTGCAAATGGTAGCAATGAGAGGAATAAATAGAATAGGTGTTAGTGGAATTAGGACTAGTGAAATAACTATAAGTTACGTTGGATTTTTCCTCCTCAAATGAGCAGAGGAACAAATCTCAGCAGAACTCTACAGTTTTTTCACACAAAATGCGGGTCTCACATTGTTTCACTCTAATTTATAAATACTAGCAAATGGATGACATTTAGAGGAATTCAACTTAATAACCTATTCCACTAGATTTTAATTCTCTAGGAGTTAATCATTTGCACTCTTAGATTTTGTCAATTTTTCCGGGTTTTGGATTTTTATTTATTTTATTTATAAAATTCAACAAAATGAGATTTAGGAAGCTGGACAAAGATATCTTAAAGAAAGAGGTGATCAGTTCCCTTATCAAATCATAAAATCAAGAAATTTCTTAACCACAAACTTTCCAGGCATAAGACGATTGCACCATTCAACTTTACCCCAAATCTCCCCTTCATGACGTCTTTCCAGCGAAATCTCCGCACACCAATTCGCTGTTGACCAGGTTTCATCTGATCGAAGGAATACCAAAGCCAATTTTCCACCGTAACTCATCAAAGTGACAAGCTCTGACACTAACAATGGTGTAGATGGTGTCACCGCCGATAATGCTTCCACACCTTTCACCACTTCCCAACACCTCCGCTTTTGATCATACGCTCTTAACATTTTCTCACCACCGGTAATACAATCGTAGTAGTACAATACATCATCGATGACACACGCATTCCTCCACTCCTTTAAATTCAGAATCTCGTCTGTTTTCAATTTAATTTCCTTTGGATCGAAAACAAAGCTATTCTTAGAACACCTCATGTAGATCTTATCAGCCATCACCACCACACGACCATACTTCCACATGGAACCGGGATCCACGTCTGGCATTATAATTCTACGCTCCCAAATTTGTGTTTCTGTATTGAACACCGTCACCACAATCACTTGGTTCATCGAGTAATAACGATGGCAATATCCCACTACATATATTTTTTCGTTGATGCTGACAGCAGCTATATTTGACATGGGAACAGGCATGCCCGGGAGGGGTTGCACGATGTGAGATCTACAGTCAATGCTCATTGATGTACAACCTATCTCACAAAACACATATATTTTTGAGCCCACCGCGACAAAGCTTCCACCAATAGTAATAGCAGGAAGCGATGATATAAGAAATAAGCTGGGATTGCCATTAGCTTTCCAGCGGAGAGAGTACAGATGGTTGTCACTGGTTGCATAGTTATAGAGGACAGCATAAATATAATGTTTGCTGTATCCTAACAATGATCGACTCGCATATAGTTCAGGGCACGTAACCAATGACCGGAAGTGCTTGGAAACGAGAGAGAGTTTTCGGTAGTTGCATCTTGGTACACGAGCTAAGATGTCTATAATGACGTCTTGGGGAAGTGACATAATTAGAGACGGAAGTTCCTATGATTGCTCTTTCTCTGTAATTTTGGTTGAAATCAACAACCAGTACATATTGGAAAATAAAAATATTTTGGAGGCAATGGAGAAAGAAGGAATTTTGGAAATGAAAGGAAAATTATGTAAACTTTGTAGAATACTTTGTATTATTTTGTTTTCAAAATCTTAGTTTAATTACAAAGAGAATGAGGATATTTATAGCTTCCAAAGTACAAAATATCTAACTCATGTTTATCCGAAATCTAGATAATTCTTACGTTATTTTATTAAACAATATCTAGATAATTATCTTGATCCTTATCTTTATTTTTATCGTTATCTTTTACAAGTATTTAGATAATTTTTTTGATCCTTATCATCTAATCTTTTAGAACACTGACGTGTGTTGATAAGGCTTTTAGAAGTTGGATCAAGTATTTTTGGATCAAGTGTTTAGTGGCTCAAATCAAATTTAATATACAACAGTGCACATATGGAAGAAAGCGCATAATTATCTTACTATAAACACTACAAGAAAACTAGGTTATAGGTCCGATTTCCGTAGCTATTTTGGGAATAGCTATGGATAGTTATGACTTACGACCCACGCCGCGTATAAACGCTCATAGATATTGATTTTTCTTAGTTATCCGTAGCAGCGTTTTTACAGAATAGCTACGAACGTTTCCTTAGCTAATAGCTACGAATATCTACGATTTGTGTTCGTAGCTATACTAGCTATGAAAATCTGTGAAATAATTTGTAGATACATATCTACGGATTACTGCGAGCCAATTTGTAGTCATAGCTACGAATTTCTACAACATGTTTTGTAGCCATCTTGCTACGAATGGCTACGGGTATTTTCATTGCTATATAATTGCGACATCAATCGTGTCTATTCGTAACTAAAGTGGCTACATATATTTCCGTAGCTACTGCTACGAATATCTACGAATGATTTATAATTATCGAGCTACGAGTGCCTATGTATGTATTCGTAGCAATGGCTATAAATATATACGGATATTTCGTAGCTTCTTGTCTAGGGATAGCTACGAACTAATCCGTAGCCATATTTTCCTCGAACTTTGACCGTAGCGACCGTAGCTATGATGATTCATACCAAAATCGAATTTGGTTCTATATCTTCTGTAATGATTGCCAATTTGAATTAGAATGTTTCATATGAAAACCTAAACACACTTTAATACAATAAAGCATGCTTAGATTGATTTAAAAGAGTTTTACATAGCAAAAAAACAGGAATTTACAAAAACCATGTTCTAATATTACATGGTACAATTAGGCTATTTATGGAATAATGTTGTCTGAGATTTGGTTGGGTTGCTTGCTAAACTCAAAACTGCAACTTTCTGATCAATGAAGCAGGTGCTATCTCATTTGAATGAGGATCCATGTACTGAATTAAACCAAATCCATAAATATGTCCCTTAGAGGTAGTAGCTTTCTGCAGAAAATAAAACAAATATCAATAAAAAGACTAAATAACAAATTATCTAACCATTTAGAAACTATATTCAACAACCAAACATCATAATCTTTATAATGAATAACTTACTTAACTTACTTCAAAACATAACTTACTTCAAAACAACATCAGAACTAAGTGTAACATCAGAACTTAACTTATTTCAACATAGGCGGCCGTGAACCGGAGAGTAAAGGGAGATAGGGAGTTCCTTCAATGAGGCCAGAACCTTGTGATCGTTCCAAGGTCAGCGTCTCAGCTGTTGTTACAAGTGTCTCTGCTTTTTTGTTTATGATGATCCCATCCTTACGAGCATGAGTCTTGCGCACTACAGCCGTTGCAGAAACTCCCAGCTCAATCTCTTATCATTCAAAAAAAAAATTACTAAACAATGCAGAAACTAAAATACAAAAATATATAAGAAAAAACAACAAATTTACCATCTCATTTTGGATCCTGCTATGACTGAATTTGAAATTGCATTTTCTGAATTTTGTTTGATCTTCTTTACGTTCAGTCTTCTCCCAGATGTCTAGTATTGTGTTCCAGTCGACCAGTCTAATAAATTATGGTTTTTACCAGATCTCTTCCTCTTGCAATACAATCTTACCCTCCTGAATTGATCAGAAATATCAAAAGTCAGATAGCGATTTCTGTTAGTGTCCTGAAAGTGGCAGCTTCCAGGAAAGTCAGGTGTCGTATAATTGGATACGAATGTTTGAGAAACTATCAAAGAAAGTTCCATATTGACAAACTGGTATTGAGTATTGACCACAATTCTCTTAAATTGTATACAGATGAAACCGAAACGCAGACGTATATAACTTCTGTGGACATTTTCAAGATGGTGTACTTGTAATACAAAATTTTAAACCACGCCCTAGTTGACATCACAAGAAAAGGTGGCCTGCTAGTTTTAATGTGACAGCTTTCAGAACAAGTCTGATGTTCATATGAATTAGAAGTCAACGAAGAAACTGTCGATATCAATAAGACGAAAGAGTCCAAAGGTTCATCAGAAACTGCAACAATTGCCCCCTCGAGACAAAATTCAAAAGTTTTACAACAGAAACACCAAACGATGCGTTAGACAAATCTAATTTAACCCATTTTCTCAGTTTAGTCAGCATCCATCTCCTCGAGTGCAGTTTTAGCTGCCGTCTTTGCTTCTTCCAGAAGATCATCAGGGACCTAAGATGAGTGCAATTTATGGCTTATAGAAAGCTTTACAAAAGGTGTTCAAAAAAAAAAAAAAAAGCTTTACAAAAAAAAAAACTTCTTTTTTGAATCATCAATAAGCAGCATTTATAAATAAAAAAAAATTTACCTTCTGATGCTCTCGTTTTGACTCCTCACATATCCAGCTCATCTCCAATTCAAAGGCCTTGTCTTTGGCTTCATCGTGTAGCTTGTAAATGCTGCACATGAAACTCACATTAGACCTTCCTATAAAATCATAGTTGCATACAAATCATCAGTCATTAAGAGAACCACAAGAGATTACTATTGAAATCCAGTATATGTGAAGCAAGCACTACTCACATTTTCGCCACTTCAATAACGCCTTCTTTGCATGTCATCTCCGATAATTTCAATTTCTCAATTTCCCTGCAAGAAATCTTGATCCATCAGGACACTTGTATGCATAAATAATGCTTTTAGTTGAAACGAATTCCACGGGTCAAAATAGCCAAAAACTATGCCATCCAGAAACATTGATTGTAAAGTTTGAACTCCATTTATTGATTGAATCAGTGTCATCAATTCCACTAACCATAAAAGCTAAACTGATCCTTCATGTTTTCTTTATTTACTCGTCTGGTTAGTTGTGAAGTTAGTTAGAATTTGCTTCAGACAAGTAAAATTAGTAAAACTGATCAACACTAGTGGAACTACAGATACCATAGTAACTACCAACAAAAAGATAACCCTAGAGCTTACTACGATTATAGCAAGCACATTCATGCATTAGCTTACGTTTTAGCAGCCTGTTTTCCTTTGCCAATCGCAGCACCAAAATATCTCTGCAGGATAAGAATCCATATGACGACAGACAAATTTGACAGAACAAGTTGAGGCTTAAATACAAATATCTTTGTTCAAAAGGAGATAGAAAGACTTACATATGATATGCCATATGGCTCAATCATGTACAATTGAGGTCCATCTTTATCATAACCTCCAAGAATGACCCCACATCCAAAAGGCCTTCAAAAATTAAAAATCGTTTTCTTATAATTCATAGAAGTAGGAGAAATGCTTGAGCGAGATGAATTGCACAAACCTGAGCCACCAGTACAGGGTACATAAATGTACGTAACTTGCAACACGCTCTGAAAGTTCCTTCACAGGTACAGCGTCACCATAAACACTAAATCATCATCACATGTCAAAGCTGAGTTAGTTGCACAATCAGGGAAGCATACACATTGGCATCTTATGCCTATATATTTAGAATTTCAAACTAACAAAGTGCAGAACAAAAATAATTTCCACATTTAATTACGAGAGATTTCCCCTTGAGATAAGTTATAGAAGTAGAACAGTCCTTTCATAGCTATACATCTAACATGTAACATTAGCAGCAGAAGCTGAAAAAGATAAATCTGATACTTTCATTGATTAAATACCTCTCATAACTTCTGGCTTCAGACTTGGCCCGCGCAACAATTTGCCTCCCATCAGCTGCAAGCCCAGCAACAGCCTGACATAACAGGAGGAGATAGACCTCAACATAATGAAAAGACAATACATACACAGTGATAACTGGAAAATGAGAAAGGTAAATACCATGCCAGCATGACGATGAACAGAATGGATTCTCCGGTTAGAACCTGGTAGCATCATCTTAGATGCAATAAGTTTCTCCACACCCTATAACCACTCAAAAAGTAAACACTTAGTAAAGGCCAATCCTTTGTCAAATCTATCGTTGTTCAATCCAGGTATGATTCGATTTCGAGACTAAAACTACTATTACAGTTACTGAAGAAAGTGACAAAGTAGGATAAAAATAAAAGTGGAGGGCAAGAATCAAACCATTACAATCCCGTCCTTGCACTTGATTCCAACAACAGTTCTGCGAAAGAGAAAAGAGAGGAATACCCATAGCCAAATCTTAAAGCTCAAAAGCTAAATTCGATCCTGAAGGAAGAATCGAAGAGAAGTAAGACTAACCCACTGTTGTCGACAGCTTTCGCGGCGTACTCGATCTGGAAAACACGGCCATCGGGAGAGAAAGTTGTGACAGAGAGATCGTATCCAGTTCCAATGCTACTCATCTTGTTCAACTTTTTCGACTTTCTTCCTCTTTCTTCTTCGTTAAAGCAGGTTCGGAGCCTGGGGTTTTCTTTGTTTTCAAGCCAGAAGAGAAGCCAATGCTTCTAAAATGCTCCGACTCTGGCCTGGATATCAAACCCAATCCGGGTCGTAATGTCGGGCGGGTCCATTCAATTTCTATAGGGCTTTAATATTAATAATTTGGCCGTTTAGCTAGTGTTTTTAGGCTTACGTTAGGAAAAATGCAAAACAAACTCACCTTTTTTTCTTTTTCTTTTTTTTTCTCTAGAAGATTTCCATAATATTACCAAGTACGGATGCGTTTTTGGAATATATTTTTGGGATGCAGCTGAAATAAACTAAAGCCGGCTATCAAACACGATACCGGAGCCAAAAGCCCTCACCCGGGAGCCAAAGAAAAACAACAACTATAATTACATAAAAAGGTTAGACAATCCAAACTACCACCACCTGAAAAGCAGCTCAATCAGATCGAGACGAAGCAGACTAGACCACGAAGAAGCAGCGACCACGAAGCATCGAGAGAGAAAAGGAGCGTGACATCTGAAGACGGAATTATTGAGGTTGACCCACCGACACTCATTATATTGCTCCACCGCTAGGAGCCACGAGCAAGCCGTATGCAGACCGAACCGAAGAAGACGAAGGACCATTTGTTTACCATTCGCCGACGAACGACTAGATGCTAAAAAGGCTGAAGCCTCAATTCCTTAAGGTTGAGCCGGAGAACCCTTGCCAAAGGTAGAAGACCAAAAGCATATGATAAGGAGGAGAAACCGCAGGAACTATAACGATGCAACCAACAGAAAGGAAAAGCACACTCTCAATGCCAAGAAAATCACCACCTAAAGCCTAAAAACCTAAATAAACCCACAGAAAAACCGAAGATAAACAGCCCGCTACACCACCGGAACCGGCAGAAAGATGGCCCACGTCCACGAAGCTGGAAACTCTAAACCCAGATCTGACCAAACCAACCCACAGCTGTAGCAATCCCAATCCATCTAACCAAACCAACATTACCCACAGAACCAAACAACACCTAAACCTAAAGACCAGATCAAATCCTTGCCTAACCAGCGAATCCGAAAGCGAGAACCACACAACCAACACCAGAAATTGCCAGATGTCAACACGTGAAACGACATACCATGATCAACAGCCGGAGCTAGCGGAAAGCCACGCGAGGAGGAAACTTGCCCGAACCGCAGCAAAACGAACCACCAGAAGGCCATGAGCCCGAGATCCGCAACGTCGACCAAGAAACAGAACATGGGAGGCGGAGAGACAAACCGGCACCGAAGACAGGGGAGTACCGTCGACCCAGACGCCACCAAGAAGCGGCGGACACCGAAGCCCACCTGAACTCCGATAGCCACCATTAACGACGCAGACTCGGACCCTGCAACCCGATAACCGACGGAGACACCGCAAGGAAAGGGAGCACCGCATATACGCCGGGAGACAAGGTAGATCAAAAAAAACAAAGCTACGAAGGAGACCAAGCATCCTCTCCCGGCGGCCGGCGATGAGCGCCTCTGCCGCCGGAGAGGAAACGAAGAAGGAGAAGCGGCTCTACAGTTGCCTCGGGACGCGTACCAGGGAGAGAAACTAATTAGGGTTTTTTTAGTTTTTACTTTTACTTCACACCTTTTTTTTCATCTAACCACTTTCATTTTTGGATAAAGGGTTCATATATTATTATTTTTTTAATACAAAGGCTTACAATAAACATAATAATAAAAGTTTAGATCTATTCCAAATAGGTTTATAATTGAAATTGGGCTGTAACTCTAATACACAAAATAGAACTTAAAACCGAAACGTTCGCCGGAGCAATTCGTCGGAGCCACTCACCATGTCGATTTCAACACTCGCCGGCAGAGAACCTAAACAAAACATTGAGAGAAGCACCGCATACACCGGAGGACGGGGAAGGAATCACCTGGAATATATTGTCGATTGGGAGAAAAGAAGAGGATACGCCTCAGAAGCATACCCAACATCACTGGAGGGAAAACCTAGCCAAAGACGAGAAAAGAAAAGGAAGGAACGCATGGTAAGAAGACCAAAGAAGAAGATCTAGCAGCGACTTCCCAAAGTGGATGGGAGAAAAGACCAACCACGCCCCACCACCGAAGAGCTGCTACCACCTCTAGAAGCTCCAATTTAGAACGGATGTCGTCCTCTAGCAACCGCCAATTAGAGAGAGACACCATACGCTTTTGCCGTCAAGAAAAAACCGCCCCTACAACTCGCCGCCAAACCAGATTCACCACCCTTGCGACACCGTAAGACCATAAGCCTGTCAACCGCCGGGGAACTAAATGAGGAGTGAAGATGAAGGATTGGGAAGGCCTCTCCAGATCTGGTCCCCTCAAATCCAGGTCGGCATGATCTTGAGCATCAAAGATCTAGAGCCACTGCCAATCCTCGCCTACCACCAAGAGAACTTCGGCCAAACCCCAAGACCACAGACGAAGCGCGTAGGGAAGATGACTATAAAGGAAAAGGAAAAAAGCCCTCTCACGGCACCGGCCAATGCCGGTCACCGGAGAGGCAGATCACGGAAAAACTGGGTGGAGGCCGTGTGAAAAAAAGATATTTTCTAGGGAGATTCGAGAGAAACTTCTCTCTCCTTTCTATCCTTGTTCTTCTTTTTCTTTGGTTCTAAGTCATCTCACCACTATTGACCCAACTGAATTTCAACTTTTCATCAACCAAAAATAATTTCTAACGATCAATCCATTATATTCCTCCACCGTTAAGAGCCAAGAGCAAGCCATATGCAAATCGAACTAAAGAAAACGAAGGACCAAACCGTTTACCATTACCCGACTGTCGACTAGATAAGTCGACAACGAGGAGAGAAGAATCTCCAATTCCTTTAAAATGGGCCGGAGAACCCTTGCCCAAGGTAGAAGGAGGCATGAGATAAGGAAGAGAACCACACGAACTATATCGAAGCAACCAAAGGAAATGAAAAACACACTCGCGACTCAAAGCTTCATCACCACCTGAAGAAAACAAAACCAACAATAACACATCCAAGTGAAGACAACCAGTTTGACGAACTAACCACCCACAAGGAAGAAGGACCAAAATCACAAAGCCGAAACTTTATAAAGACCTGACCAAACCAGCCATACAGCTGATACTATCCAAGATTGTCTAGCCAAAACCAACTAGACTAAAACAAAAGTCAACACCCTCATCCAAGACCGCTACCAATGACGGAAAAATAGGAAAATGGCTTTACCCATAGATCTACACGAGGGCCAACCACTGTTTCTCCAGACCAAGCATGCCTGACCGGATCCACACGCGAGAACCGCAACATCCACAGTCGCCTGAGAATCTTTAACAGAAGAGCACGCTAACACATCGGAGAACCGCTCCAAAACCGCACCACCACGCCCCACCAAGGAAGCAATAATGCCGCATAGAGAAGCTTCAAAGACTCTCCCACCTTAGTCGAGCACCGCCGTGAACAAACAAGACCGGAAGACAACAACACCACCATAACCCAACCATCAAAGGAGCAAGAATCAGATAATATGAGATGACCACCGAAACAACTAGAAACAAACTAAATGAACCCTCCCTGGAACCGTAAACGAGCTCCGGTCACCAGGAAGGTCATGA
Source organism: Orychophragmus violaceus (assembly GCA_030180135.1). NCBI lineage: Eukaryota > Viridiplantae > Streptophyta > Magnoliopsida > Brassicales > Brassicaceae > Orychophragmus > Orychophragmus violaceus. The sequence goes on along the minus strand of CM058235.1, from coordinate 18,484,664 downwards.
TGCAACATATATGAGAAGAAAATGGGTGCCTCAAAATCTGTTGATATGCTCAAAGTTTACTATCCCTAGAGCTACACTACAAGTGCACAGAATGTGACTGTAGTATATAGGGTCAAATCCACATAGACTCAAGTTTTACACGATAGACTATAATTAATCGAATTAAGCTAAGTATAACAGAATGTAAGCACTAAAAACAATGTAAATTAAAGCGGAGTGTAAAAAATTAATGAAGGCGTTAGGTCTCAAGAAGTTCTCAGGAAATCAGATAACCAATCAATCAGAATTCAATCTATTAGCGTTCTTGAACTAGAATCACAAAAGTATAACTAACCAACTTTTGGTGCGATAATTATCTATGTCTAAAAACATAGTAAACCAACTTTCGTTGTGAATCCTAGAGTTCTAAACATGCATTAATTCAAGTTCGTTCGTTCACAATTTCCCAAAACCAAATTTCTTTGCGAATAGATAAATTGCTCACATAGGTTCCTTCTAGCTAATTAACCAATTGTCGTTGCGAGAATCAACCTAATATCGATAATCTAAGTGGACAATTCAGATTAAGCATTAAGAAAAACCTAGATGAATAACTAAATGTGATGAATCCTAATTAATCAATTATTCTAACATTCCTTGAAATCTCCAATGAGAATCCCTAAATCTAACAAGATATCTACTCAGATATTGCAATCATAACAAAAGACATAGTCAAAATAGAAATCATATAAAATCCAAAAGAATAAGAACATGGGTTCGAAATCTCTTCTTTCTCGAGTGCAAGTCCAGCCCAAATATTCTAATCTCTCATAAAATAAAGCTTAGCCTAGAACAATGGCTTAAAACCCCTAATATAAAGCTAAAACACGATTTGGACTTCTTTGTAATTATGAGAAACTTATGGGCCAAACTGCAATTCTCTAAAGTCTTCATAAACCGGCGAAATTCTTCTTGATTTGGATATGTGTCAATCGACACCAATAATGCATAGGTCGGCACTCATGATGAATGTGAATATCGGGCTTCGAGGATCAATATTTGAGACCGATAAAGTTACGGTAAAATCAGACAATCTTCTCATCGATATGTGTCGACCGACACAAGAGATATGTCGATCGATGTTAATCTCAAATGTCGTCTATGACTTCTTCTCTTCAGCAGGAATGCTCCAAATAGCTCCAGAATGCGTCATAATTTCCAAATATACTCCAAACATGCTAAAACATGTAAAACATCTGAAAGGACTCAAAAGACACTATAAAAGACTCGATTATGTACATATTTTATGGCTTAAAACACCTAAAACCATGATATTCAACTTCCCCACATTTAGCTTTTGCTTACCCTCAAGCAAACATAAACTAAGATGAGGAGAAGAAGTTTGAAAACTTCAGAAACTAATTTCATAGTTGAAGTACTACACTCAGATTCCCCTTAGTAATCCACATAAAAAATAAGCATGCAAACATCAATACCAACATGAACTTCCCCCAAACTTAGGAATTGTCCCAAGTAAACTCCACAATTAGATTCAGAGCATTCAAATTCACCAGACTAACTTATATAATCATTTAGGTGCGGTCTCACCAAGAGAATATCGATCAAAGAACACAAGGACACTTACTCTGGTAGTACATGACCACAATACTATCAATTTCTGGTTCCTTTCTTCTCCTTTTCCTCCCCTTTTAGCATCTGCTTTTTTCTACTAGGTATCATTTTATTTTATTTTTATCAGTGCTCTTCCCTTTTTATTCGGATTGTTATTTTAGACACATTCCATGAAGAACATGAGGTAATATAGGTCTCTTCCACTCTCGTGATCACTTTAGACTACTAGCTTAGCTGCAGTTTATTACTCTCTCTTTTTTTTTACTTGAAGGGAGAGGAGAAGGAAACCATACTCAGACAGGTTTACAAGATGTTTTAGGACTGACAGAGGAATCCGATCTAAAGTATACCCTTATGTGAGAAAAAGTAAATCAATTTAGAATGCCAGAAAGGTAGTTGCAAACTGCAAAAGGAGAATAACCAGGAAGACGTGTGTCAGCAGAAAACGTAAAGAGCCACAACATCACCAACGAAAACAAAGGTCGGATCTAGATAAGGAAAGCCCAAATCTAGTGTTTGGAGGAGCGCTAATGGAGCGGAGGTGGTGGAGGCGACAGCGACTGAAAGAAAGACGATGATGATGTTTGAGTCCGGTGGGCCATGTGGTTATGACAGGTCAAGGCGGAAGACTTTTCCGGTGGCGGGTCTGGAAGAGGCATGGGCAGCATCGGAGGAGGAGGAGTCACCATGGAATCGCAAGAGGAAGAGAGGAACAACTTCCTGCCTCAAGCAAAGACGGAAAAGACGAAATGGCGGATGAAAAATACCATGAGTGACAGAGATGTTTCTTGGGAAAAGAACATGAAAAAAAAAATTATAGGACGAACTCGATCTTTTAAGAATTTTTATCGCTTTTTACGAAGTATATTGATAAATGTTGAATGGGTATGTATTTTCAAGCTTGATTGTTTTGGGTTGTTTATGCCAAATTTGGATAGAGTTTAAATTTTCATTTTCTCTTTTGTAGTCTAGTTATGTTTTTAAAATGAATTTTGCTTCTGAGTGTACTGTAAATTGTTTGACTTCTCTCTTTTAAATTTGTGTCTAGGGACTTTTTTGTCGACCAATTTCTTTTGCCGGAAAAGCTTTGTTTTTTTGCGGGTCTTATAATTCCAATATGTTTAGTGAAAGTTTTTAAATGACAAAAAGTAAAGTTTGATAATAATTGTCGGCGAAGACCTTTTTCTCTCTGTAAAAGGCGAGTGTTCGCCCTAGCCTCTCAACCTGCCGCCGCCGTCTGGGCGAGTCGTCGTCACCGTCAGGCCTCACCGCCGGCGCGTATCGATGGCTCGCCTCCTCCTTTAGTTGCGTGTTCCTTAGCTGTCTCACCTTAAGCTGCCGTGACCGACGATTTCTCCGGTTTTGCCATCTCCCGCTGTCCTCTCTGTTCCCAGCTGCTTCCGATCCGTCGTCGTCTCCGCTGGCTCCGCCTGCTTCGTTGCTGAGAGCTTTCGTTTGGTTTGCGCCAGCGTGTCTTCTGTCCTCTCTGATTTCCTAGCTCGCCATGGGTGAGTTAGATCTATCTCCTTAGATCTGTGGTTGTTCGGGTTTTGCTAGCGATAGGGTTGGATTCTTAGCGTTCTGTTAGTGTCTGGGTTATCTTTCGAGCTTTGTTTTAGGCTGATCTGGTGCTGGTTCCGGGTCATGATTTAAGTTTAGGTTTGGGATTGAGTCTTTCGGCGTTTGTTTATGAAATTATTAGTTACCTCCTCTTTACAGACTGTTGTTGATTTAAGATTTCGGCTTGGTTCTCGTTTTTGCCCTGTTTTGATTCGTTGCGGGTGATTTTTTTTGGGTGCTTTCTTTCTCTTGGTTGCTTTCGGGTTAGTGTCTGGGGTAGTTAGGGTTGGTTTGGCTTCGGTTGTTTCAAATCTTTGGAGATTTGGATTTTCTTTAGACTTCTATCTAGGTGTTCATTGAACGTATTGTAGTGCGTCACAACCGCATCTGAAAGAGTTTTAGAATTTTTTTTAGGAGTTCTTCTTGTCGGGTTATGGAGTCTGTTTCTTTGAGTCTGAAAGAGGGTCTTTCAGCAACTGTTTGGGAAGTTGATATTATCGCTGGTGGACCGTGGGTAATATCGGTAAATCTCGCTCAAGCATCTCCGCACAAATGAAGATATGCAGTTTCGGATTGCTTTTGTTTGGTCTTGGATTGTATCGACTGTTTTCTGTTTTAGTTGTAGGTTTTGTTTCCGAAGATATTCTTGTTTTTCACCGGCTTAGTTTTCTTTTTTTGGGATTTGTTTCCAGAAAATTTTTTATTTTCTGTCGGTCTTTGTATCTCAAAACGCATCCTACCTTGGTATAATAAAGATAACAATTGTCGGCAAAACATGTATGACGACGATCATACATCGTTTGTATCTTATTTTTCTAGAAAAGGAATATATACATCAATTGTATCTTAAACAATAAAGGCCCACTGTAGAAAAAAGAAAAATCAAAATCTTGGAGAATCGGATACGAAAATTAATATTAATGGGCCTAATGAGATGTTCTTTCCTTTTTCCTCTGCTTTATATTTCACAATTAGTCTTCTCCACACATTCATCCCATTCATTTACACACCAACGTTGATTTTTCTCTGTCACAAATCCTTTGCAAAAAATGGCCGATCAGCTCACAGATGATCAGATCTCCGAGTTTAAGGAAGCTTTCAGCCTTTTTGACAAGGACGGAGATGGTTCGCTCTCTCAGATCTTTCTTCTCGGTTTACTCGAATTTCTTAAGAATCTGATGCTTTTCAATTGCTTCGATTTGTGTATTTGTTATTTGATATCTTGATCGTTCGTATTCCATTGTTATCCCGATGATATTATCACAATTGAAAAAAGGCATTAGCATTTCTTAGTAAATCTTAGATTCAGTTTGAAGATTTTGGTTTTGAAATTGATTTACAGGATGCATCACGACGAAAGAGCTTGGTACAGTGATGAGGTCACTAGGTCAGAATCCAACAGAGGCAGAGCTTCAAGATATGATTAACGAAGTTGATGCTGATGGAAACGGAACTATAGATTTTCCTGAGTTTCTCAACCTGATGGCTCGTAAGATGAAGGACACAGATTCGGAGGAAGAACTCAAAGAAGCTTTCAGGGTTTTCGATAAGGATCAGAATGGTTTCATTTCAGCTGCAGAGCTAAGACATGTGATGACCAATTTGGGAGAGAAGTTAACTGATGAAGAAGTTGATGAGATGATCAAAGAAGCTGATGTTGATGGAGATGGTCAGATCAATTATGAAGAGTTTGTCAAAGTTATGATGGCAAAGTGAGGAAACAATTTCTCAATCTCTCTCTTTTTTTTTTCTTTAATCAAAAGAAAAAGTCTTTATGATGTTTTTAAAATTTAAAATTTGATTTTGTTTTTCTTTTTTTATTTGACTGTTCAGCATCACCATCATACATTCGTTCTTCTTCTATTGTTTGTATGTCTTTTTATCATTTGTTTTTCTTCCAAATAATTTTATGTTTAAGAGGTGAACTGTTTGTAAGTCGGACTTCTTTATTTATTTAGAAAAGATTCTAAACTTTGTTTTCTTTGTGAAACACCATTGTAATGGTCATTTGAATAGGAAAAAGACTGTTGACAAAAAAAAAAGAATAGGAAAAAAACTCTCTCGATGTGTGCTTGAACTATAAAATTAATGTCGTTAAATTTATAGAAAGTCAAAAAAACAAATATTTTATTCTTTCTAGGGTAAATTACAAAATACGAATTTTAAATTTAGATTTTTTTTTTAGGACTAAAACATATAGTGGTCAAATTTTAGATGAATGTTGGCATTAACTCAAATTCATAACCGTTTCTTATAAACATATAGTGGTCAAATTTTTTTTTTTTTTTTTAACTTTTGATGTTATACAAAAACAAAGTTTCAAAACAAACATTTGTAAATTTTACAACCAGAGATAAAACTCAAGAAATTCAAAAAGGATAGAGAGGAAAAAAACAGACAGAAATACTTGTGAAGATCAAATCTCAACCATTATTTTTAAAGTTAAAGCTAGAATAGATATTTTTTTTTTCTTCTTTTGGCATCGGACAGAGATATGTTTAGAGGAATAAAATCATTAATATGGATGGTAAGCAGCAAAAGCCAGGTAGCCGAAATGAGTTTTTTCAAACCTTTAGTTATGATTAAACCTTTTTGACAGCCCAGCATTCACTTCCTTTTCATTAATTATTGTCGAATCTTATTTGGTCACTAATTATTCTTCTTCTTTAAAATGTGTGTGGGGACTTTAGGAGAAAACGTAAGAGAAGTATGACGGCGAATCGTAGTAGCAGTGCTGAAAACAAAGAAGAGAGACGTCGCCGGAAAAGCCATTGCTGTATTCTCTGAGCCCCCGGAACAAACCCTTCTCTCGAAACTTTGTAATCCTTTGAATGTTCTAAATCATAATAAAACTTCCCCTTTCAATATATATTACTTGTTTTCCCTTAAATATTTGTCCAATATATATTTGATCCTTTAATACCTCCTTTGTGGTTAAATAAAGCTTAAAGATCAACAGTAAGTAATCCCGTTAAAACAACTGATAGAGTCAAGGGGGGGCAAAAGCATGTTTCAAACCCGACAGGTAACAGGACTGGCGAAAATAGTCATAAAAACATGCCAAGCCTACTAGTGTTTCGTTACCCTAACCACTTGGAAAAAAAAACGAGAGATCCAAAGATAAAAGCCGAGTTCTACTTAATTACTGAGAGCCAAACAGACTGCTGCACACTAGAGATGCTTCTTCTACCTAACAGAAGAACATAGAATTGGCGACGTTGTCTTTGAGCTTAGGGAGCTGCGCAACAGAGATTGGTCCTGGAGCTGTCACGCCACCATGGCTTGAGGACGTCTCAGACTGATCTTCAAACTTCATGAACGTTCCTAGCTGAGCAGCTGCCAAGTGAGCATAGCAGATCGGTGCAACTGCAGCAAAAGAACAAAATTGTGAAAAATGGAGACTTTCAAAATCAATGCCAACAGAGAAAAGAATATGGTAATTACCAACAGAAATGGCAGTCGTGCTCCTTTGGTACCTGACAAATCAGATGAATCTAATCAACACAAAAGCCATCAAAGTTAGGCAAGCCATTAAGGTTGAGACTACTACTACATACACGTAAGAGAGCGAATGGACGAGTTCTTGAAGTTCATCAGGTGAGAAATGAATCTCATCATACAGGACATGATAATGTGTAGGGCGAGTTGTTCCCTATATCAATCAATACACAAAGGTGTCACAATGGTAGCATTCAACAAATGTAGATAGCTCCTAAGGTTGAGATGATACTTACAATCATTCCAGCATGCGCACAGAGATAGAAATCATTGTTCTTTGGGTGACAGATTTTGTTATCAATGATTGTCCCTGCAGAAACAAACAATAACAAAACATGAGGTTATGTATGTTTTAAAAACAAGGTTATGATAAAGATCAATCAGTCACCTGGGGGAACGTTATCAGCAGAGTTTGTCTGGAAAAACTTGGTGTGGTGATTCTTCTGAGCCACCAACAAAAGGAACTTTGGGTTCCAATTCTCATCTAGAAGCTTGCAGGCCTGATGAATGAGAGTTGTAATAAAATTACTGACAAGGTAGCAAAAAAAAAACAAATACAATAAGAAACTGTTTTTCTTATCTTTTTGTATATTTCAATTACCTCAATGATCTGATCGAGTTCAATGTTCAGAACCTGGTTGAACTGAGATTCACTAACACCATCCCTAAAAGCATTAAGACAGTCAAAGAATCGTTATGAGATAAATGAAGAAGATCCAAAAGTTCTGATGTAACAAAGTAATTACCTGAAGATTATGATATGCTCTGGCTTTCTCTTACCCGAGCTGGTGTAGAAATCTACCAGCAACTCCCTGCAATCAATAAAAGAAATTACATAAGTACTTCAAGACTCGACAAAAGGAAGAAAAAAACAAACAGAGAGTTTGTATAAAGTACTTGATTATGCCATCATCTTCAGTTCCATTTTTCTTGACTAGGGACTCAATCATCTCAGCTTTTGAAGGCTGTGTGCGAACAGATGCTCTGTATTTGGAGATTAGAGGCCACTGCCTAGAACTCACCACCTAAGTAAACCATAAACAAGACAACTAAGTATCAGTATCAAAGAAAGCGCCTAATAAAAAGGCTTATGCAAAAGCAAACAATATATGATTAGGATAAAGAGTAATATATTACAGCCGCTATGGACGGGACATCAGATTGTCCAGGAGATCCATGTGAAACATCCATCCCAAGGATGATGGTTGGAACCTTGGAAATGACTGTGAAGGCAGGTGTACGCTCAACACTTAACATTGAGTTCAGGCCTCCAAGCTGTAGAGCATATGCGTCAGAGATTGCACACAAGAAGTAAATGAATCATTGGTACAAAAAAGAAGACATAGATCACCTTTGCGTTGATCTTCAGAAGACAGTTTGTAAGATATTGATCATTAGGCTGCCTCACCGGAGCCATGCATTGAGTAACAATGCCGTATTCGGTTAAGTTTTTCTTCTTCCATGGGCCTGAGGAAACCAAAGTTTTAATGAACGGAACATTTTGCTATATGCAACAATAACAATATCTTAAGGACTTAAGTTAATAGATATCTAACCATAAATGTCGCAATTCTTCCTTTCGGGGAGCAGACACAGAATGAACTGAGGAGCACCTGGGAGTTTAGACTGGATTTCTTCAAACATCTTCTCTACACGAATTAGAGCAGGAGCACGGCGAAACTGATGACCCTCCTCAAACACATCAAAAGGAGGAGCAATTTCCTGTGACAAAATGCAGACAGAAGCAGTCTTATTACAATGTTGACTATATCACAAACAAGTTTTCAAGAACACAAAAGAAAAAATAGAATCCTGCTTACAATTCCTTTTGATCCTCCAATTCGGATTAGATCATCGACCAGTTGACGTACATTACAGCGAGCAGAGAAATTTGCAACAGCCCATTTGTCAATCTTGGTTGGCTCAACAAATTGCTGCACAGCAAAGGGAATCAGACTATCTTACATGAAAGTAAATACAAAGAGAAACAGCACCTTGTTGTTGAAATTCCAGCGACCATTTCGCGGAAACAGTTCATCTCCACGTCCCATTTTCAGCTGTCAATCAAAAAAAAAAGAGGAATCTAAATGTAATGCAATAAGACAATTTATCAAGTCAAAACTAAGCAATTGTACCATACCTTAGGAGCTGGCAGAACACGACCCTCCACCTGAGTAAAGTTAGAGCTGATAGAAATGCCACAGGAACGCAGGAGAGGTTCAGTGTCATAGTTGCTCACTTTCAGAGCCTGAAAACATTAAACCAAAGATATTTAAATTCCAGTTCTCTGACTAACAAAACAGAACAGTTATGAGACAGTCAAGAAGCTATACTTTCGACAGAACATTCATCCTCTCTTGGGGCTTCTGTCTAGATTTCTCGACGAGGGCAGATCTTTGGAAAGTGTTCAGAGCTTTTGTGTACCGCTGAAGGGGAATCAAAGTGCAGTGCTGCAAAAGTTCCAAATGATAACAACATTAGCATAAATTTCGAAAACATGTTAATACCATGAGAACGTTGATGAGAAAAAGAGGCAAACCTCAATAGGAATGAAGGTGGGTCGCTTTGGCTTCCCGACATTAATGCAAGGGAGGTCTGCAGAATACTGCAGCTCCATGTTCCGTTCTCTTAGGAAGTAGTCATATACCGTTATTTCAACAGTTTCAGACTCTCCATTTTCATTCTTGGGTGCATTCCTTGGCCTATATTCAAACCTATATAAGGTAACAAGCAAACATCAGAAAACTATCTAACTTTGGAAGGGATCACAATTGCATCTCAATACAAAGTGATTTTGAGTAAATAGCATCTTACGTTTGTTCCCTGCATGGCTTGTCACTCATGCCAGTGATCCTGTACTCCTGGTTTGAAGGGCTGACTTTAATCCTCAGGTTCTTGAGTGTCCTTTTCGCCTGTTGAAAACATCATGTTAAAACGTTTAGAGATAAAAGAAAAGGAACCTGCTTAGACCATAGTAAGTAGATCACCTTAGACCAGTCAACATTAAACGGATCCTTTGCACCTTGGTTAGCAATAACAAAATCAACAAGCGGACCAGGCTTGATTATCATTGTGGTTGTAACATCTGGCATAAGAACAAAACAAAAACATCAGACACTAAATTATTGCTGCAACAGAAAGGAAACAAATACCAACATCACGAACAGGTGAAACTACTTACCCATGTTAAGTGACATTCCACCCTGCGTTGTTCGGAAACTTGAATGGAATCCTCTACATCCCAAGATATTACCACCAACTGGTTCACAGTTACTCGGGTCATTGTGGAAAAAGGACTGTCTCACAAGCAGGCAGCCTCTGCATTTTTCCAAAGTTATTAGAAAGACAAAACAAAGATAAGATCATAAAAAAATAAAGATATGTACTTACTGTCTAGCAGCATGTTGACGTAAGATTATATCCAAAACCCTTATGGCCTCCTGTGAGTTCTCGGATTCCTGGCCACGCATAGCATTAGCAAGAGCTTGTAGAGGGATTTTGGCAGCATAGCTGATCTCGACTCTAAAGCTCTTGGAACGATTAGGCCGACGCAGTCTTTTTCTATCACCATCACTTGGCTCTTCATTCCCATTGGGGCTTGCATTTCCTTTAACCCTGCTTATAAAATTGTCAGTCTGAGCCAAAACAAAAGCACTCAAATGAAGGACCAATGTGATAACTTTACCTGGCTGAAGATACTTCCTCAAGAACCACAGAAAAGTCCATCTTGTTACTAGGCAAAGCTCCAAAGGTAAACAGCGTCTTTTCTCCATCATAGGCAAACTCTTTGCCATCTAGATCAGAATGGTAAGTCTCATGAACCTTGTCAAGGACTTTTCTTCCAACCCCTTTTTGTTCAACAGGACGCCCATCATCATAGAAGAGCGCCACCTGTTTAAGACCACAAACAATCCCATTAGTTCAACATCATTCAAAACCAAACAACAGATCATAGCATCACAGTAGTAAAAAAACATACACTGTAGTGGTAGAAATGTCCCTGCAGGTTGGCGACATTGACTTTGAAATGATTAGTCAACAGTGCTATCTTTTGACCCTTTGATCCAAACCCAGGACGAGCCATCGGGACTCTCAGGTTTTTCTTCTCAGCAACTTCGGTTTTAACCTGCACTGGCTCAACATTTGGAGGTATGAACGGTGGAGGAGGGGGTAGTGCATCGGTAACCCCACTCCCATTTGCTGATTCAAGCTCAGCTCCATTACCGTTAGTAGAATCCATGTCCTGCACACACAAACAACAACAACAACAACAACAACAACAAAAAGCTCATGTGTCAACATCCAGGCAAAAACTAAGCAACTACACGAGCAAATATGGCTACATTTATCAAAGTTTCAACTTTTATCCATACAAACCCATAGAGAAGTCAAATCTTTGGCTGTAGCTTAAAAAGTTTAGGTTTCATAATTTGGTTATATGAGCAAAACAACAGCTAAGTCTAAAACTAAGCTACGTTTATCAAAGTTTCCCACTTTCGTTGGTGAAAACCCAGAGAGAAGGCAGATCTTTGACTGACGCTAAAAGGAGGAGGTTTTAACATTGGGGTTTATGAGCAAGAAGCAAAATACTGTCGAAAAGTAAGCTAAATCTATCAAAGTTTCCAACTTTCATTCACAAGAACCCAGAGAGAAGTAAAATCTTCGACTGGTATTATAAAAACCCCAACAAAATTTCGGGAAAAAAATGCATGCAAGTGTAAATAAACATGTATGACCCCCAAAAAAGTCAGATTTCATTACATTAGCTAAATACAGTGAAGCTGAGGTCATTTACAGCTTTGTTTCTAAAGAAGAAACCAGAAAGATGAATATTTGAAGCAAAAATCTCGCTTAAGTAAAGAAACACAAAATCAGAGGAGTGAACCAACCATAGCACTAAAGTAAGAAGAACAAAACTTTTGAGAGATGACGCAACAAGAAATAAACATGCCCGACCCATGTGAAAAATGCAAGCTGTCATCACATACTAGCAAAATAGAGTCACGCTAAGAACATTTACAGATTTGCTCAACAGAAAAAAAAAAAAAAAAAAACCCAGAAAGATAATTAAAAAAAAATTGACGGAAACCTCAAAAGAAATTTCACATTTGAAAAGGAAACCCACAAAATCAGAGAGATGAAGCAACCCTCACAGTAAAGTAACAACCATTTTTAGGATTTTAGCTTTGAAATCTGAAGAAACAACCCAGAAGGAAACTGCATGCGAGGCTAGACAAACCCAGAGATTAAAGAAGACACATTACGAAGCTCTGGAGCTAGAAAGCATAAAACCTACAGATAAAAAAAATTCCCAAAAGTATTAAACAGAAGAAACATATACAAAACCCTAAAATCGCACCTGTCAATGTATCGATGAAACCCTAAGACGAAACTAGAGATTTTTTCTCAGATTCTCTCTCTCTCACCCTTTCTCTTTCTTTTTTTTGTTTTACTTCGCTTTCCTGCTCCGAGCTGAATGGGAAAATGATCAGTAAACTGGAATAAAACCAGGATCTTCGCCCTGCAGTTATATTCTTCTACAATGCGGTGCATGTAGGGTTTAACCTTCTCTTATAATCTTAACCGCTCGTTTTAACTTTTAATTAATAGATATTTCTCTGACTATGTCTTCACCGCTCGTTAGAGTGACTTGCTCTAGTTTGTGTCTACTTTGATTATTTTTTGTAAGTGAATATGCTCTTACGATCTTAACCGTCGTTAGAGTGACTTTGTTTATAGACGTTACAAGACGTACGATCTTCACCGTTCGTTAGAGTTACTCTATTTATTGACTTTTCTCGGAAAGAGTTATATCCCGCTAGGATTATTTTGAATTTTTAATTCAATGTTTGGTAGTGGTGGACAAACTGTCCGACGTGTCCGTTACAAATTAAATGTGCGCATTAATCCACACGCACATTTACATAAGTATGGATACTGTTTTACGACAGTACTTATTTAGTAAATGTTGAGCACGATATTAAATTAGAAAAGTGTATACTTTTTTAAAAATGTATACTTACTTAGTGATGATCAACGGAACCGGTATCATTCATGTCTGCTAAATTATGTAATTATTGTAAATCTAATTACTATTTTATAAGTTCATGTTTGCATCGTCGATCCTTACTGTAATCCACTTTAGTTATTGACAAAAGTATATACTTTAGTTTAGAGATTCTCAGCCGCAATTTTAAAATTTTCCAAAGGCTATATTGGTGATAGGAGATTAGGTGGATTCAATTAAGATAACTCTAATCCTAATTCTTATTATAAGCATATGCTTAATCATTTGTGGGCGTTGTATCTTTCTCAAGACTATATACATTGTATACATTTGAGATATGGGAAAATATTATTATTTAATGTTGACCTTTGGAATTTACAGCGCTGGTTGGAGAATGAGAATATATACAGCTACAATCTAAAGTCCATATTAATAATAGTATTTGGCAAGCTAGCTAGATGGTACTCGAGACCTTATTTCACTTTTGATAGTTACAGGCTTACGGCTAAATAAAGAGATATCTACTCTATGGAGTTCTATGGTCTGTTATGATTTTATCCTTTTAGGTTGTGAATGGAATTGCCGAACGGTTTTGTAGTGTTGTAGTACGGTTTTGATTAATATTACCAATCAAACAAGTTTCAGTTAGTAGGATGATTTAACCAAAATAACACAGTCACAAAGAAAATTCTTTTTGTTTGTTCTACTTTTCATAAAAACCACACTTCCCTATGTCAAGTCCAAATTATCGTGTGGTTCAAGGCTTTGTTCCTCATGTCAATCAAATATTTTGATCGGTAACATTTTTGAGTAATTGTGGAACTACATTTAAAAATGCGATTCCGCAAGTATTATGTATAAACGTAATTCCGTCATTCCGCAAATTAATAATCAGATTAATGTTACTTGCGCAATAATCTACATAAGCCTCACTTTTTTATGCGAAATAGATTTCTTTTGTATTTTCAGCGTAAACACAAATTTGTATTTTCACGTTTTTCTTTATTCCACAAGTTTTTATGATTGACAAAAATTTTTGCGAAATGGCGTTTGCCATTCCACAGGTTACCAATTAGTACCAAAATGTTATAACAAATTAATTATATATCCAATCATTTTATATTATATATTTTAATATTTTATGTTTCATATAACTCGTTCAATATTAAGTGTCCAAATGTTTTAACTAAATATTTATTTTAAATAAATAAATTTTATGCATATATTTTATTTTTAATTTTGTAAATTTTTTGAGAAATTATAAAAAAAAAAAATTTGTAATAACCATTCAAATATTTGACTGTTTACCACAAATCTTTTTTTATCAAAAAAAATTTTTTGTTTTACACCGTTTATTTTGAACTAACCACATTTACTTCACAAATTTTTTCGCATTTTATCATAGTTGAACTGTACCATACAATAAAACGGGACTTCCACACAACCAAATACACTAAAACTGAGTTGGCCGGTTAAACTGAACCGATCACTTATTTATAAATTTTAAATTTTAAATTAATTTATACTGATTTTAAGCAGGATATTTTGAATTATTACAAAAAAAAATCAGAAAATCACTGAACCGAACTGAATCGAAACGATTTGAAATATCTGAATTTATCCAAAATTAACCAAAATTAATCAGTATTTTTTTTTTCTTAAAAGCAATATTTGTCCTATAAATTGTTTTTTCACAAATCAATATGTATTTCATACTGTTTATTATATAAGAAAACCACATTTGTCCCGCAGTTTGCATATACCGTAGTTGAACCGTATTGTATTTCAAGACACGACTCTTGGATCGCTTTTTCTGTGTTGATGCAACATTGTGATCCTCCGCAGAGACGGTTTCCTTTGGAGAAAGGTGTTTCTCCACCGTGGTGGCCTAGTGGGAAAGAAGAATGGTGGCCTCGGCTTGGTTTGCCTAATGATCAAGGTCCTCCTCCTTATATAAAGCCTCATGATTTGAAGAAGGTTTGGAAAGTTGGTGTTTTGACTGCTGTTATCAAGCATATGTCGCCTGATATTGCGAAGATCCGTAAGCTTGTGAGGCAATCAAAGTGTTTGCAGGATAAGATGACGGCCAAAGAGAGTGCTACTTGGCTTGCCATTATCAGCCACGAAGAGGTTCTTGCTCAGGAGCTTTATCATGAGTCATGTCCTCCTCTTTCTTCTTCATTTGTGGGAAGTGAATCTCTTCTCATCAATGATTGTAGCGATTATGATGTTAAAGGCTTTGAGAAGAAACAACAACCGAGTTTCGATGTGGAAGAGCAAAAGCCAGAAATAGTGATGAGTATGAATCATCCAACAAGCTTTGGGATTTGTAGCTTGCATCATTTTCCTGTAGAGGAAAAAGTTGTGGCGAGAAAGAGGAAGCCGGACAATGATTTGAATGTCATGATAATGGGCAGGCAAGGTTTCACTTGTGAGAATGGCCAGTGTCCTCACAACAAAATCAATCTTGGATTCCAGAACATGAGCTCAAGGGACAATCACCAAATGGTTTGTGCATACAGAGACAATAGATTAGCGTATGGAGAAGCATCTACATTCCATATTGGTGTAGTGAAACCAGTAGTTTTATCACAACAGTCACAACCTTCTCCTCAGTCAGTGCAACCGATCGACCTATCAGGCTATGGAGTTTCGGAAAATGGGCAGAAGATGATCACCGAGCTAATGGCCGTGTGTGAGTTAATTTTTTGGGTCAGACATTAAAAGGTTCTGGATTGGGCTAGGGAATTTGGTCATGGCCCATTCAATGTATAAACCCATCTATAGGCTTTCATGGTAAAATGAGCAGCTTGAAGTCGTTTTACATATAACATCATTGTGCAGAAGAATATTCTCGTTAAGGTTTGTTACGAGAAGAACAACAGAGCACGTGGGACGTTGCTGAGCTATACCTGCACGGGAAAAAGAAGGACGTTAAAGGAAAAGAGGTTAAAACAAGAAAGGTGTGACACAATGAAGGAAATAGCTAGAGAGAGAATAGGGTTTTAGAGCGAAGTTCTTCTCCTACCTTCGTCTCTGACATTTTGCCATGTACATTCTCTAAAAACTCTCAGCTATAGATGTGCACCTTGTACCTCTTGTTATTCTCCTCAATGAAAGCCTAGAGAGCTGGTTTAAGCTCTCCAAGACGTACCTTAGTCACGTTGACCTTGGGAACTTGTACATCGTGTGTTCTTCCTTCTCTCTTTGACAAACTCTGCAAATACAAATAAATAACCATCAAACATATAGTCGAGATAGCAATCTGATGAGTTAAATATCCAACAAGTGGTATCAGAGCCTCGTTAGAGGCATCGTTCAAGGGTATTGATTCTGGGTGTCAGATTTTATCTTCAGGATATCTATTTGTGCTAAGGAAGGCGTTGTCTCAGCAGGTATTGGATCCTATCTGTTTTTGTGTTGTTTGAAAAGTGTTTGTGGGTCTTTTGAGATTGTTTTCACTTTATAATTAAAATTACCCCACTATGCATTTTTATAGATATGTTCGCGTTGTTGTTGGAATAAAGGTATTGGTGTAATGCTAAATTTTTTGGAAATATTTATTTTATGGTTTTTGTAACACATGTCTCTTCGGATAATGGAAATGACTTTTCGACTTCCAAAGTCATCGTCCACATATTCGTGAATTACAATCACAACCACACGATCCATACTTTAAATCCGTAAATGGCTATTTTATTGAAACCAAACTGAATTTTTACAAAATCAAAACCAAATCCGAATCATCTTAAACATAAAACCGAAAGAAGCGCATAAGTCTTAATAGTGAAAGAAAACTAAGAAAAGATTCTGCTTTCCGAAACATTACACCACATCCGATCATCTACTCATGCAATTCTCCGGGATTACAAAAAAACGAGGGCTTAATAATTTGAATTACCCATTGAATGCAGGTTTTAGGGATCCATGATATCATCTTACACCAATACAATAACAAGAAGCAAAGCTTCCCGAAATTCTGCCCAAGTCAGCTAATGGCTCCCTTGCGATAGAGGTTGAGCTACTCCAAACTCTATTGGAACGAATCTTGCTGCTCCTGCATCATAACCTACTCCATCTTCTGCATTTCCTGCTCCTCATGCAGCATAACCTGATCCACATGCTGCATTTCTGGCTCTTCCTATGGCATAACCTGCTCCACCTGCTACATTTATGGTTCCTTTTACGGCATAACCTGCTCCACCTGCTTCAACATCAACATTGCTTAACACAACTCTAGGAGTCCTTGCAGCACCTCCTTCATCTCCTGCAACATGTCTTGTTGCTCATGCTACACCTCAGCCTGCTCCTGCAACTCCAACATTCTCCTCACATAACGCTAATAGCTCTTGAAAAAGATCAGCATCCACAACTACCTAACTAGCACCCAAAACTGCTCCTTTTGTTTTTCCTACAGCTTTCTCATGACTCGCATGAATTCCATTCACACTGGTGGCACTGCCTGTCGAAGCGTTTCGAGACATGGCCATGTTGTTACGATGAACTGGCGTGACTCCATTCCTTCTAGGCGGCATCATGTTACAGAAGGGAAACGAGTGAGTCAAACTGCGGTTGAAACTTATCTAACTTACTAGTGAGTATATAAGGAGGTCGATATGGGTGGTGCTATAGAATTTAACTTTTAGAAAATCCCATTTATAAAAAGCATTGAAATTTGCTTTGAAATCCAATTTGAAATCTGAATATAAATAGACTACTACTACCCATCTACACATACATGATCAACTAGACTTAACCCCCGCTCTGATACCAAATTATAACATCCGTCCCTCCAGATCTTGGAAATGACCTTTAGGCTTCCAAAGCCATCGTCCATATACTCATGAACCACAGTCACAACCACACAATCCATACTTTAAATCCGTAAATAATTTATTTTATTAAAGCCAAAACGATGTCTTACAAAACCAAAACCAAATCTTAGTCATCTTAACCACAAACCAAAAGAAGCGCATAGGTCTTAATAACAAAAAGAAACTAAGAAAATATCATGCTTCCTAAAACATTGCACCACACCCGATCGTCTATTCTTGCAACTCTCTAGGATTACTTGAAAAACAGAAAGAGGGTTAAGTAATTTGAAATTATACAGTAAGTGCAAGTTTTAGGTACCCACGATCTAATCTTATACCAACACAATAACGAGAAACAAGTCCTACGCTAATAACATCTTGAAATTAATCGCCCCGAAAGTCACTCGATCAATCAAGACATCTAACTTTTCCATCGTGCATAACGATCCCGCATGCTCACACACTCATGGACCTACACACGCCACAATGGCTAGGGCTTCAGCTGCCCCACAACTCAGAGCATCTCATGGTAACTTTGGAGATTTTATCACACCCTCCCCGACGAAAGAACACGCCCGACACCTACCTCGCCTCGTGTCCTGCGAACAATATCCTTCTAGGAACCTACTACATCTATATCACACATAGCCGTCAATCACAATCAAAGTTTTATGACTCTAAGTTCTTTCAATCATATCATCACAAGTCAACAACTATATCTAACTATCTGGGAAAGACGATATTAACAAAGGAATCATGTCCCGGTATAAAGGTAAAGTAAGGTAGAGATCATGACCGGTCCTCACCTAAGCTTAAACCAGAGATTCGACGAAAGATCAAACGAGAGAGACGGGGATCGAATCACGGTCTAGGATCAAAAATCGGAACAAATCTGAAATTTAGAGATTTAACCTTAAAACGCGAAGAACGGAGATATCAACATTCAAATGAGCCAAGAAGACGATTGCTCGGGTTTCGGGATCGAAAACGAGACAGAAAGAAGATTCCAGTGAATTCCGATTTTTCGACGAACGACAGTGGTGACCAGCGGCGTATGGCAGATCCGGGCGGCGGTTGGTCGACGACGGCGGCTCCGGCAACAACCGTTGGTTGACGACGGCGTTCGGCAGCAGCTCCAGCGACACTCCGACGGTGGCTTGGCGGCGGTCTTGTGGTCGGAGGTCGGCTCCGACGTTCGGTGTCTGGCGGCTGGGGCCGATCTCCAAAGAGACTCTACTGCTCCGAAACTCGACAGAGCTTCGCTACTCTAAAAATTCTAACAAATGAAGTAGAAAACATCTCTTTTTATAGGAGAAGGCGCTTGAGGACCTAAAGCTTTTAGAGTGATTCTTGGACTTTAACCTCATTTCCAAATTCCCTAATCTGAGTATTGGACCATGACACTTTTGTTTAAAATTTGAGTTGTTTATGTTTGAATTATTTTTTCGTGATTTAAGAACGGTTTGTTAAAATATATGTTTTGAAGTTTAATTTCCAAGTCGTAACTTGTAAGTTGGTGAGTTTGACAGATAAATAATATCGTCTCCTCTTTGTGCATGCATGCTGTATGAAGGCCTTGTTGATTTATTGGTCAATCGATCCAGTTTGTGTTGTACCATAAATGAAAATATAATTCTAAATCGTATTGTAACATTATTTGGCTGAGTCTAGTTGTCCTCCAAATCTTGTCGTCCAAAGTATAGAACTGGGATTACATATATTTCCTAACTGATGATTTACAACGTAATAGACATGAGAGCAGCTTTAAACGAGATTACAGAGGATCAACAAACAAATATATATGTGTGACATGTATATCAGAGGATGAACAGAAAATTATCCAGATTGGAGATTTCCGGTTGGATCGGTCTGGTCTATAAAACACTAATTAATCAATTTCTGGACGGATAATTCTGGTACTGAAACCAGATCCACTGGTCCTCTCACTCAATGGGGCATTGAACAGGCCCATGTTCCTCTTTAATTAATATGCAGTGTGAAGACTTTATTTTTAATTATTATGTTTACAAATTGGGCACTTTCGAAATACTTAAATAACTGGTAAAGCATGAACTCTCTATATTTTATATTTTAGAAACATACTTAATATTAATTGAAAGTTATTAGAAACGAAGGGTCAAGGGTGGCATTTCTTGTCTCCTTTCATTTTTCTCTGCTAAACCTCAGAACCCTTGCAAGAAAGCAAAAGGAAGACAATCTTTAGATCTCTTCTCTTTTCAAGGTATGTGTTATTTCTTCCACTCATTTTCTTTATTTTATAAATGATAATGAATTCTGAAAAAAACTCTTTGATTTATCCACATTTTGCAATATTTTCCGTATAAAAAATGAAATTTAGAACAACACATAGTGAACGATTGAAACAGCGAGTAATATCGTTTATTTTTTGGTAAAAAATATTTCTAATCAGGAGTAAGAATCGTCAAATTAACATTGTGTGAACTATATCATTTCTCATCATGAAGATTTTTTTTTTAATATATCATAAATGGTTTAATATCATTCTGTGTTTTTTTCTGTTGATAAAGTCACGTATAAGTTCGACCAATCAATAACATTCCAAATTTTAATGTTTCTTTGAGTCTTTTTGGTGAAATTTGTTTCATACAATTAGGTTGAACCACTGTCTTGGTTTTATGATTCAAAGCAAAGCTAATTGACCGTTTCTGTACGCCCTTACCATTTCCGTATTGACTTTTGATGATGTGATATTCATAGAAATGTTCAAGTTTTGATTGATTATTCATTTAAATTTACTGAATTCAGTTTTTGTTTACTTTATATCTACGAATAAAGCAAAAAAAAAACTAGTTCTGGGAAGCATAGTATGTGTTTTTTATTATAAGGCTAGAGGTTTAAACCATTGAACTAAATTTAAAAAGAAAAAACAATCTTTATAAAGCTACTCATTTTATGTTTAATTTTTAAAATAAAATAAGGAATAGTTGTATGTATATCGATAATTATTATTATAAAGATATAATTAGTTTTTAGTCAAAATTCAAATAATGAAATTCCATAAACAATAAAAATGCCTTGATTGGTAACCTGCGGAATGGCGGAATCACGTTTAAAAACGCCATTCCGCAAGAATTTTACCAATCAAAAAAATTTGCGGAATAGGAAAAAAAAAGCGAAAACGCAAAGTATGCGTTTTCGCTTAAAAAAATACAAAGAAAAATTCATTAAGTGCAAAAGTGAACTATATGTAGATTATTTGTGGAATCTTAATATTCCGTCATTCCGCAAAACTCATCCAATCACACAAAACTTATTTTACAATTTTTTTTTCCAACAAATTTTAAATTATTTCCGCAGCTTTATTTTATTTCCACCATTCCGCGATTCCACTGTAAGCAAGGAGCAAAAGAGATGAACAATGAAAGTTTCAGAAGTATATTCTCATTGATGAATCCAAATGTTTTACATCGACAGAGTTTTATACAAGGTTTAGGAACGATCTAGACTGATAATTAAGGATAAGAAGATAAGGTCTGAGCCTTAATGACAGCTCATTGATCCAGCCCTTGAATGGCATCAAATCTGTTTTTGACCAAGATTCCTTCGTTGAATGCAACCGTACACGAGCTCCTCTTGATTCTGCTTTTTCCTCTGTCTTTATCTTCAGGTTGTGACCGTTGCAGGTGAGCTCTTGTGGGCTTCTTCTTTTGTTCTTGGGCCTTGATATCAGTGTTGTCTTGCTGCTGGCCCAGTAGCTTAACTTCTGATGAGTTTGCCTTAACATCCCCTCGCAAACTTGTGTTGGGAGGATTTTCAACACCAAGTTTGTACCTGAGATCCATGAAGGAGTGTTGTGGCAGTGATTTGGTGAAGATGTCTGCAATCTGTTGAGATGCTGGAATGTGTTTAACGATCAAGGTCCCTAAAGCCACTTTCTCCCTTGCGTAATGATAGTGTGTTTCGAAATGCTTGGACCTTTTGTGCAGGATTGGATTTGCTGTAAGATGAACAGCAGATAAGTTGTCACAGTATATCTCAGCCGGCTTCATATTAGGAACCTTAAGATCTTTGAGAAGTGACTCAATCCAGGAGACTTCTGCTGCAGTGTCAGATAGTGTTCTGTACTCAGCCTCAGTAGATGACCTTGAGACTGAAGGTTGACGCTGAGCAGACCATGAGATGATGTTTGATCCAAGATAGGTACAAAAGCCTCCTGTGGACCTTCTAGTTTCTCTACACCCAGCCCAATCGCTATCACAGTAAGCTCTCAGAGTTGAGTCTGTATCAGATTGTAAGTAGAGACCCATCTTCAAGGTACCTTTAAGGTAGCGCAGTATCCTTTTGACCAAGTGAAAATCAGCCTGAGTAGGGCTGTGCATTCGCTGACATACCAGATTCACTGCATACTGTAGGTCTGGTCTGGTTAATGTGAGATACTGGAGCTTACCCACCAGACTTCTGAAGTAAGTTGGATTGGGAAACTTTTGATCCTGATGAGGCACTCTATCCAGTTGCAGGGGCAGAGGCGTGGGCATGGGAGCACAGTCTAACATCTGAGCAGCTTGAAGAATGTCTGTGGCATACTTCTCTTGATTCAGGAACAAACCAGTTGGAGTAAACAAGGCTTGAATACCCAGAAAATAGCTAAGAGGACCCATATCTTTCATCCTGAACTGTTCTGCCAATGCTTGAAGAAACTTTGTTGTCTGATCTTTGTTGTTTCCTGTCAAGATCATATCATCAACATACAGCAATAGAAGCATGATGGTGTTGCCGTGGTGATATATAAACAGAGAAGGATCCCTGGTGTTGCAAGAAAACCCATATTGAATCAAGTAAGAGCTGAATTTATCAAACCAGGCCCTTGGAGCTTGTTTCAAGCCATAGATGGCTTTGTGAAGTTGACATACATAACCTGGTTTTTCTTGATCCTCAAATCCAGGTGGTTGCTGCATGAACACTGCTTCGTGAAGATCTCCATGTAGAAAGGCATTTTTGACATCTAATTGCTTGATGTCCCACCTTTCCTTAACAGCAAGATGAAGCACCATTCTCACAGTTGCTGTTCTCACCACAGGGCTATAGGTTTCAAGGAAATCAACTCCTTCCTCTTGCTCATATCCCTTGGCCACTAATCTTGCTCTTAGTTTATCCAAGGTCCCATCTGCATTGAGTTTTACTTTGAATATCCATCTGCATCCAAGTAAATTAACATCTGCAGGCGCAGGAACAAGACTCCAAGTGTTGGTTTCATAACAAGTATTGATCTCGTCTTTCATAGCTTCAGTCCAGCCATGATGTTTAAGAGCTTCTCCTACAGTTTTAGGCTCAGATGGTATTCCTTTGACAGTGTACATTAAGTACCTTGGGTTCGGCTTAACCACTCCAACTTTCCTTCTGGTGACCATTGTGTGATCATTGTTCAGAGTAGTTATAGCAGGTGTTGGTGCAGGCACTGCTTGAGTAGTTGTTGCAGGTATTGCTGCTGGCGCTGTTTGAGCCGTTGCAGTTGATGAGACCTCAGTTTGATGTTCTGTTTCCTCCAGTACAGCAGGTTCCAGAGTCTCTAAGAGTTGCTCAGGAGTGTGCTCAGTTGGAGACTCCGGCTCAGGTGTGTGAATAGAGTGAGGAGGTTTCCAGTTTCCCTTATGAGGTTCTTCTTCTACAGGTGCTGTATAATCTTCATCAGATTCTGCAGCTTCTTCTGTTTCCAGATGCCATGCCTTTAGCAACTTTGAAGTAGCTTCTGGCACAAACCTCTTGTAGATAGTTGAGAAAGGAAACTGATCTTCTTGAAACAGTACATGTCTGCTTAGATAAACTCTTCCTGTGGGAGGATGCAGACACCTATATCCCTTGTATTGTTCAGAATATCCAAGGAACACACAATGCAAAGACTTAGGGTCGAATTTGTTCTCTGAATAAGGCCTGAGATATGGGTAGCAACTGCAACCAAATACTCTGAGAGACGTGTAAATGGGTGGTTTCCCATTCAGAACCTCATACGGACTGGAGTGACCTTGATGTACTGATGTAGGAAGAAGATTAATGATGAAGTTTGCAGTGAGAAAAGCATCTACCCACAGATTAGGAGGCATGTGAGCTTGAAACATCATGGATAATCCCAACTCCGTAACATGTCTGTGCTTTCTTTCTGCTCTTCCATTCTGCTCAGGTGTATGTGGACATGAGATGAAGTGTCTGATGCCACTGTTTGTGAGATGAGTTTGAAATTGCAGACCCATAAACTCTCCACCTCCATCAGTTTGAAATATTTGTATTTTCTCTTTGAGCAAGTTTTCAGATTGTAGTTGGAAAGCTTTGAACTTAGAGAAAACTTCCGACTTGCATTTTATTGGATAAACCCAGCTAAACCTTGAGTAATGATCAACAAATACAACGTAATATCGAAAACCTTGTACTGACAAAACAGGAGAAGGTCCCCAGACATCACACTCAATTCTCTCAAGAGGTTTACTGGCTTGAAACAGAGAAGAAGAAAAAGACAACTTGCTAGACTTTCCTAGGCGACATGCTTCACACAGAGACTGATCCTGTGGAGCTTTATTGACTGAGATCGCTTTTATTGTGGATAGATGATGGATGACTTGTTTCTGAGTATGCCCCAGTCTCCTGTGCCATGTTTCTCCAGAGGCAGCTTGCTGTCTTGAAGAGTAATAGACCTGAAACTGAGGTATCTCCAGACTGTAGAGCCCTTTAGCTTTGATTCCCTGGCTGAGAATTTCCTTGGTTTCCTTGTCCTTAATATAGACATGAGTGTTATCAAAGGTGAACTCACAAGGATAATCATCAGTGAGTTTTGAAACAGATAACAAGGATTTGGTGATTCCTGGACATACTAGAACATCATTCAACGGTAAAGTACCTGTGACAGTAGGAAGAGCTATGGATCCAATGTGAGTGATAGGTAAGAAGTCACCATTACCAACAATAACTGAGTCTGCTCCTTCATACGGTAGAGAGTGTTGCAGGTGCTGAGAGTTGTTAGTAACATGGTTCGTTGCGCCTGTGTCTGTGTACCAGCTTGGATCCTGAGACGTTCCAGTGTCTGAAGTTTTCATGGCAGCAAGGGCATGCTTCATCTCCTCAATGTTGAATGATTGATCAAATCGCTTGTAGCACTTGTAAGCAGGATGACCATACTTATTGCAGATCTGACAAGTTGGCCGAGAATCATTCTCAGAGTAAGCTCCTCTACCAGCTGCTTGTCCAAATTGCTGAGGAAATCCTCTGCCTTGTGTTGTGTAAGAGCCTCGTCCACGATAACCTCCACGATAGTTGCCACGTCCTCTTCCAGAATAACCACCTCTCTCAGTGTAGAAAGCCTGGTGAGCAGTGGGTTCAGCTTGCTTTTCATACTTCTGGAGCTTATCTTCAAAGCCAATAAGCTTATACATCACATCTTCAAAGCCTGGACCCGGATGAGAATCCATAGAATCTTCAATAACAGTAACTATAGACTCATATTCTCTGCCCAGTCCGTTGAGCACACCAAAGATCTTCTCTTGCTCAGAGATGGGAGCCCCAATAGAATCTAACTGGTCACACAAGGACTTGATCTCTGAGAGATATTGAGCAAGAGTTTTGGAACCTTTGGTAGTAGTTTGAATCCTCCTCTGAATGTCCAGCCTTCGAGTGGCAGAGACTCTGTTGTACTTTTTGGCGAGAGCAAACCAGATTTCTTGGGACGAACGGAGACCATAGACAGCCTTCAAAGCATCTTCAGATAAGGATCCAATCAACCAAGCCATGATGAGCTGATCCGTGTGGATCCATTTGAGAAAGGCCGGGTTGTTGGTTTCAGTCACCACATCACCGTTGCGGACTGAGATCGTAGGAGGAGGTCTGAGTGTAGATCCGGTAACATAACCAAGCAAAAGCTGGCTATTGAGAAATTGCTCAAACTGCAATTTCCATGACAGATAGTTGCCTTCTCCGAGCTTCAAGGTGACAACTTGTGTTATAGAAAGAATGGCAGGAGTGAAAACATCAGAGGGAGCTTCCATGGCTCTGATACCATGTAAGCAAGGAGCAAAAGAGATGAACAATGAAAGTTTCAGAAGTATATTCTCATTGATGAATCCAAATGTTTTACATCGACAGAGTTTTATACAAGGTTTAGGAACGATCTAGACTGATAATTAAGGATAAGAAGATAAGGTCTGAGCCTTAATGACAGCTCATTGATCCAGCCCTTGAATGGCATCAAATCTGTTTTTGACCAAGATTCCTTCGTTGAATGCAACCGTACACGAGCTCCTCTTGATTCTGCTTTTTCCTCTGTCTTTATCTTCAGGTTGTGACCGTTGCAGGTGAGCTCTTGTGGGCTTCTTCTTTTGTTCTTGGGCCTTGATATCAGTGTTGTCTTGCTGCTGGCCCAGTAGCTTAACTTCTGATGAGTTTGCCTTAACATCCACGAGTGTTACCAATCGAAACTTTAATCCTATGAATAAATGTTCATGTGATATAGCTTAACGTGCACTCCACAATGGCACAACGTGATCTCCACATACAATCATTAGGCATCTTGACATTTCAAGAAATAAATGTTTGTCCGAATGGCATATTAATCCTATGAATAAATACATATAACTTTCATCGAAGTTCATCAAGTATTAGTTGGACTCGGCGGGTAACAACATTGTCAACAAACCGTGTTTGCCTTTCTGCCTCTTAGCTGTATGTAACTCTCATCATTATTCAAATAAACTTATTCTTTAACTTGCGATAGTTACCTTACTCGTACGCACGTAGTTTTATTTTATTTTATTTTATTTTATTACTTGCGATATACTATAAAATATAGAAAAAAGTCATAAAATAGCACAAAAAACATATCTTATCATAAATATAGCACCAAAGAAAATAATTCACATTTTTAGCATTATTTTAATTAAAAAGACTTTAATAGCATTATATAATTTAGGGTTTAGGGTTAATTATTTAGGGTTTAGGGTTTATTATTTAGGGTTTAGGGTTTAGTATTTAGGGTTTAGAGTTTATTATTCAAAGTTAGGGTTTAGTATTTATGGTTTAGGGTTTAGTATTTAAGATTTAGGGTTAGGGCTAATTTAGTGACAAAACATGTTTTTATGCTATTTTTATGATTTTTCTTCCTTGATGCTATATTTTTGACAAGTCATGTTTTTTGTGCTATTAATGCGATTTGCCCTAAAATATATTTACTTATTTATTTATTTGTTTTTATTGTTTGTGTTTGACCACTCCCTTATAATTTTTTTTCCTACATTATACATACATAATCATTCGAAGGTAATAATTATCTGAGTAATTACAATTAGTACAATAGTTAAGACCAAAAAGCGGGTATTGTTCATATAGTTATGGTATTGTCTATACGGAGTTGTTCAAAATGCCTTTACATTTCTCACCTCCTTACTTTAAAAAAATTATGCAATAAATTAACAATTAACATAATTACCAAAATGAATAATGTTTGCTAAACCTAGATTCTGTAAGATAAAATAACTAAATTATACAATGGATTAATTGTTAATTGAATAACCAAATTAATACTTCATCCGTTTTACAATAAGTATCGTTTTAGAGTTGTTTTCTCGTTTCAAAATAAGTATCGTTTTAAATTTTCAGTACATCTTTTAACTTAGATTACCTACTTTAATCTCAATATTAACTAATGAAAAAGAAGTCAAATTATTTATTAAGGGTATAATAAAACATTTAATGTGTTTTTTAATTTGTGTGAAAAATGTTAGAATGACACTTATTATGAAACAGAGGGAATAGTGTTTAGTGAATCATGATTCTCCAGGATATGATAAGTCTGAATTCTCTAAGATAAAAATTTTATTTTATTTTATTTCTCATTCTATTTATCTAATTATCAAATTATCACTCATGTTTTCTTTACCCGATACTCTCTCCTTACTAGTTAATTGTTAAATGATGAGTTAATTGTTAATTAAGTTATCAAAATGAACAATATTTGGTAATCATAGTTTTTGTAAAATAGGATAACTGAGTTAAATGATGAGTTAACTGTTAACTGAGTTATCAAATAAACATAGCAAACCTATATATTTTATATAATAAAATAATTGAGTTATACGATGAGTTAATTGTTAACTGAGTTACACAAATAAAATATTTTTTTTAACCCTGAATTATGTAAAAAAAAATTAATTGAGTTACACGATAAATTAATTGATAATTGAGTTGCATTGTCGATGAACAATATCCTATTTTCTATTTTTCCCAATAATATATTTATAAATAAATAAAATTTCAAAAATATCTTTAATTTTATTTTATTTTATTTTATTTCTCTTTTTTATTTATCTAATTATCAAATTTTCACTCATGTTTTCTTTACAGAATACTCTCTCTTTAGGGCATCTCCAACCCACCTCTATATTTGCCTCTAAACTCTATTTTAAAGGCAAATCTACTCCAACCCACCTCTATTTTCACCTCTAAAATAGAGATCTCTATTTTTTCCTCTATATATAGAGGAATTCTATTTTTTTCCTCTATTATAGAGGTGAACTTTTTAATTTACAAATCAATCCATTAACTTTCAAATACTTTTATTTATGACCAAAATAAATAAATATTAATATTTTAATAACTAACAATATAAAATTAATAAATTCTAAATTATAATATTTGAATAACTAATATATAATTTAAATAATATTATAATTTTATGATTGTGAAAATAAAATAAATGGACTAAATTGTAACTTGTATAAATAAAAAATATTATTAGTAAAATAAAAAAGAATCTTAGAGAGAATATTCTTTTTTAGAGGAAATTATAGAGGAATACATTGGAGCAAAACCCACCTCTATTATAGAGTTCCTCTATTTTAGAGGTAAAAATAGAGGAATACATTGGAGATGGTCTTACTGGTTAGCATATTTTTTTATTCAAAAAAATTCTATATGGAAGTGGAGCTCTATATGTCTCATACTTAGCTGTTGGACAGATCATCACTAATCACGGCTTGATTTACTTGCTAATCTTAAAGAAACAAATAGAAATTAAAAAAAAAACAATAGATTTAATGTGGGCCCTCCTGCACATGAGCAACGCGTGCGATTTTTTTCTTCTGTACGCGTTATTGCCAGCTTAAATACTTGCAATTACTATTTAGTACTATTTACAAAGAAGCGTTCCTTTGTATTAAACACAAGTCTCTCTGCGTTTTCTTCATTATCTTATTTCTTCTTCAGTTGTTTCACAATTTTCTCAGTTACTTTTGTAGAATCAATCTCTCTCAAATGGCTGAACGAGTCTATCCCGCCGATTCACCACCGCAGAGCGGTCAATTCTCCGGAAATTTCAGCTCCGGCGAGTTTCCAAGAAAACCAGCTCCACCACCAGCGACTTACGTGATTCAAGTCCCCAAGGATCAGATCTACCGTGTTCCGCCTCCAGAAAACGCACACCGTTTACAGTTGCTCTCCCGGAAAAAAGTCAATCGCAGTCGCTGCCGGTGCTGTTTCTGCTCCTTCCTCGCCGCAATTTTCATCCTCATCGTCCTCGCCGGAATCTCCTTAGCTGTTCTCTACCTCGTCTTCCGTCCCGAAGCTCCCAAATACTCCGTCGAAGGATTCTCAGTCTCAGGAATCAATCTGACGTCTCCGTCTCCGATTTCCCCCAAGTTCAACGTCACCGTTAGGTCACGTAACGGTAACGACAAAATCGGGATTTATTACGAGAAAGGAAGCACGGTGGATGTTTTCTACAAATATGTCGATCTCTGTAACGGTGCTTTGCCGGTGTTTTATCAGCCGGCCAATAATGTAACGGTGGTTAAGACGGCGTTAACTGGATCGAGAATTCAGATAACTAGTGGCATGCGGAAGGAGATGCGTAATGAGCTGGGTAAGAAAACGGTGCCGTTTAAGGTGAAGATTAAAGCGCCTGTGAAGATTAAGTTTGGTTCCGTTAAGACGTGGACGATAACCGTTAATGTTAACTGCGATGTTACGGTGGATAAATTGACGGCGCCGTCGAGAATTATATCGAGAAAGTGCACACATGACGTGGATCTTTGGTGATAAAGTTATTTTACCCGAAAAAATTTGGAAATGACAAAAAAAAAAAAAAAACGAAGTTCAGAGGCTGTCTTGGATTATAGGATTTTATTTTTGTTTAATGTTTTTGGTTATTGATTTGCGATTTTTTAAATGTTTTTTTGATAAAATCATACATTGTGAATTTGTGATTGGACGACAAGTATTTTCAAATGAGGAAAACTCCTACCTGAACTTATTTAATGTTCGTTGAAAACTTTATTTTTGTACGGTTTCAAGGTTTTTTTTTAATTAATATATTATATTAATTAATTAACCGATCTTAACCGGGATCAACCGGGTACAAAACCAAAGATGAACCAGGATAAAAACCAAACCGAGAAAGGGACATTCAAACCGAGCACAAAATTACGATCTTGCCCTCGCCACTCTGTAAAGTCAGACCAGCTCCACGCCGCCGCCGCCGGGTTTGAGTCGGCGAGACTCGCGGTACTAATTGGCGCTTTCCAACCGACGAAGAGACCCGACTCTTGCCGATCTTCCAGCTCCGCCAGCCCTACTCCTCTCCCCTCCTCCCGGCGAGCGCCGCTTCACCGGAATCTTTCGGTCACACCCGAAAGAACCGCTCCCAGCAAGTTCCATCTGGCGAGACCTCCACCGCACCTGAACTCGACGAATCTCTATCCTCTCCGGCCTTCTCCGATCTACTTTTCTCCTGCTAGGAAGCTTCTCCGAGTGAGCCCGACATGCAACAAAGGCACACCATCGCCAGTCTCTCTCACAGTCACGGCGATGAGGCCACCACCACCGTGACACTTCCCAGCTCGCCTTGCTCCCTCCAACTTCTCCCCGGAGACACTAATCCCAACTCCGACAAACCCGCTCTCCCTAGCGCTCCACCGTACACCGCATGTCCTCAAGCGGCTTCTAAGCTTCACGACTTACCCGGGATGACGGAACCACCAAGAGCCGTGACCATGCCTCCGCCGAAGAGAACATCCCACCTTCGCAAGACAGAGAAAAGTAGATCTGAGGAATCTTGATTACCTTTGGCTACCACGGCGACAAATTGAAGCACGAGAACCCAACTGGAGGCCTCCTCCGACGTCAACGGATACCGTCGACCACCGGAGAGGCCTCGAAGAACACACAGAAACGAAAGAGACGACGAGAAGAGTTGAGAGCTTCAAATTATATGTGTGTATAAATGTATTTGATCCAAACAAAATGAAATCGGTTTCAAGGTTTGAGATACATTAAAACGTAGTTCATTGATAAAAAAAAAAAGAAAACCGATGCTTAGCTATGTTATTATGGAAAGAGTCAAACAGAGTTTATAATGTGAAAACCCTCGATCGACAACCAAGTTGCTCAAAGGCTTCCGGCTCAAAGAAAAAAATGTGCAAGAAAATAATCATGAAGTTAATTTCCTTCAACATTCATTTCATGGAGGCATGCGGTCAAGAAGAACATCCCATTTATGATTTATGCCAGGTTCTTGAAAAAAATAATAAATTATAAGATGGACTTTGAATATTTGATTGTGTGATGATTATGTTAGTTGATATTGCCCGACGTTAATAACTTCATGGAAACCAGAAACTGAGTTAAATTACATTGGTATTTATTTTCTTTATTATTTTATTTATCTTTTTTTTTATCAAATATTATTTTGTTTATATCTTTTTACAAATTAAAAGCTAGAAGAATAATATGAAATTTCGTATTCTTTCGAGGATAAAGATTTCTACAATGCTCAGTGGCTCCGCCGCCGGTGTTGCTCTGAGAGGGCATGTTCCTCTTTCTTTTTTTTTCCTCGCCTTACTTAATTCCTTTGTAGTTTGGTGTGCTTCTCCGATGCTCATGTGGTTTTTAGCCTGATTTTATTAGTAGATGTGGTTTTTAAGAAGAGTTTATGTAGTGGATTGTGGTTTTGCAAATCAACAAAACTTTTTAGTTCCTTATTGTGGTGTCAAATACATTTACAAAAGTTTTTTGGTCAAAATTCTGAACCAGATAATGAAAAAGAATTATTCAACCATCGTCATGCATTGTTGAGAAACATAGTTGAGAGAATCTTTGATATTTTTCAAATCTCGATTTCTAAATTTATATCATGTGCCTTCTTTTCCTTATAAGACACAAGTATAAATTGTACTTGCTTGTATTGGTTTACACAATTTTTTTTGAAAATTCTGACCGAAGAAGTATTAGAAAAAATTCATGCAAGCCAAGAGCAACAAAGAAAATATGACAATCAATGGAGAGCATTAATTGTAGCAAATATGTGGACAGATTCGAACAATTCAGAAAACTAAACATGAAAGTGTAAGATTTTTTTTTCTTATATTGTTTTTTTAGCAACATATGGAGATGGTTTTACTATTTATCGAAACTAGTGGTGACAATGCTTTTATGTAATGGTTTTATATTTTTATCATAACAAAAGACAACGGTTAGTGTTATTATACACTGCAAATTAATTTTAGTTGATTTCAAATTTACTTATTTAATTGTTAAATCTACTTTATTTAATTTTCAAATCTATTTATTTGATTTTCCAATATACTATACTAGATTTAAGAATCCATGGATTCTACATGGATTTCTAAATTATACAAATCCATTAAAATCCATGAACCAATAAACCCTTATATTTTTTTTGGATTCGGACCGAATGAATATTGAACTTAAAAAACCGAAATGTACCCGAAAAACATCGGGTATCCAGTACCTGATAACAACAATGTAACCAAAATATTTAAAAATAACCAAACTTGAAAAGACAAAACACCAAATTTGCACAAGTTTCAACTTGGTTTCTTACAACTAAATAACTTGAGACACAGACAAAACAAAGTCTTAACATATTGTCACATTCGTACTACTGAAACATATGATCCGAATGAGTCTAAAACTATAGTAATAGACTATCTAGTTTTAACTCCAGAAATGGCCCATGTCGTTTCTGTTTCATCATAACAAACACATATTAGTAAACAAAACATCAAAACAATACAAGAAATCATGTACAAAACAATAGTTCAATGACATTAGTACATTACTTTAAAGGTATGACTGGTAGTTTTCATTCTTCTTGCTCTTGGTCTTGGACTTGTGGCTTAGCAAAATCTGCAAAAACCTTTTATTAAACATCAAATAATAAACAAAACATCAAAGAAATATGCAAATCTATAATAATATCTCTCTTAAACTTATCTTCATACTCGAATTTAGATATGGTTTGTTCATTTGTAACCAAATTCACTACTCTGCACAAAACTTCAACCATATAATAAGTAAGACAATTTCTACATGGAGTTATAATCTAACCACTAGTGCTAAAAACATTTTTAGATACAACAGTTGCATGGCAAGTATATCTCTAGCCATTTCTGTAAGAATATGGTACTTAGAACAACTAAGTTTCCAATAAATACATTGTAATCGATTTTTTTCATGGTCTTTGGATTCTCAACAGATTCCTTTAAATACCTTTTAAAACTTATCTCATGCATCTTGTTCACCATTTATATCAACCACCTCTTATTTTTTGATGTCCATCCGTTCATATCCCAAACCGATTTCTTCTTCTACAACTTTCATTCTTTCATTAGTTTGTTGGGTTGGTTTTTGGAGTTGGGATTAACTAACACTCGAGTCATTGTAATAGTGATTCTAAAACAATTAAATAAATTAATTTAAGTGAAAATTACTCCTGGTAGCACAAAATTTAAAGTTAATTATTAGAGTAGCATTAGGGTGTTTTTTTTTTACTAGAGTAACATTCTATAATGATTTAAAATACTATATTGTCCTTTCCTTAACTTATCTTAAAAAAAAAAAATAATAATATATATAATCATTAAAGTAAAATAAATTATTAATATTTTTTAAATAAATATTAATATAAAATTCGTTTTTAAAAATAAATAATTAATATAAATTTGTTTTAAAAAAATAAAAAAATAAAATAAATTCGTTTTAAAAAATAAATAATTAATATAAATTCGTTTTAAAAATAAATAGTAAGAAACTAATAAAAATAATTTTATAAAAAATTATTTAAATACAAAATACAAATATTTTTTTGATGGTTAATTTTTGTTTTTCCAAAAATACAAATATATTTTATAAATAAATCATTTAAATAATAAATTAACACAAATTATTTTTTTGGCTAATTTTGTTTTTACAAAAATTGTTTTCAAAAATAAGAAATAAATACAACATAATATTTTAATAAATCTAAAAATTTAAATAAAAAATTGATAAAAAATTAATTTTGTTGCTTATATTTTATTATTTTGATTTTGAAAACAAGAATTTAATATAAAAATAATAAATAAATTATTTAAATGAGAAATTAATAGAATCAAATTTCTATTGTTATTTTTATTATTATATTTATTTTGTATAAAAGTTTAAAACAAAAAATAATAAATAAATTATTTAAATAAGAAATTAATTGAGAAAGTTTTTTGTAAGTTGTCTTTTTTTTGCCAAATATTAAATTTATTAAGTGAATATTTAGTTACCATAAACGGTTTCTAAAAATCAGGAAAAGATCAGGCAACAATTATTCGAATTATGTACATCTTCAATAAATCCGTAACATTAAAATCAATATTTAACATAACATAAATCCGTAACATTGAAAACAAATCTGCTACAAAGAGAAAAAATCTGTAACATAGCAGTGCTACAATAGTAATTAATTTTAACAATTTCCTTTGTTGCGGACTTTAATAAATCTGTAACACGTAACACAAATCCGTAACATGAAATTCCAGATTTATTCAAAACTAAGGAAACAAATCTGGAAAATCTGGAAAAGTCTGCAACACATTAATATAAATTTGTGCCACGTCAGCAAAAATAAATAAATCTGCAACATAAGAACATAAATATGTAATACGGTTAAAAAGTTGTAACACTATGATGCTAGTATAGTAATTTTCCAAAACCTTCTAA
The DNA here is from genome assembly GCA_030180135.1 of Orychophragmus violaceus. NCBI lineage: Eukaryota > Viridiplantae > Streptophyta > Magnoliopsida > Brassicales > Brassicaceae > Orychophragmus > Orychophragmus violaceus. Next base: position 18,450,173 of record CM058235.1, on the reverse strand, counting down.
CGTGTTATAGATTTATAAAACTCTGCAACAAAGATAATAAATCCGCAACAAAAGAAAACAACTCCGTGCAGATTTATTAAATATGTAACAAAGAATATCATAAATCCCTGCGGATTTATTATTCCAGAAATGTGGCATTTTCGTAAATAAATATCGTTTTTATTGATGTGGAAATAAAATAGTAATGACATTCTTGTAATTATTTTTTTGCTAACAAGTACATGTAGGGTCATTTTAGACCAAAATTTTAGCCTAAAAAATTAGAATCGTAAATGCTATTATATTAATTAACACATGTTTTAGTGCCACCACAACTTTTTTTTTGTGTGGACATATAGAATTCGGAAAATATGAGGGATTCATAATAAGTGTTATAAACAAGAGAGAAAGTTGAAAGTGTTGTGTATTATTCCATTGATAATAAGAAGTATATATATATATATATATATATATATATATATATATATGAATACAACTTGGAGAACACGTATAACTTGGAGAACAAGTATAACTTAGGGAACAAGTAAATCTAGAACACTGGTTAATGGGCCTATAATGGGCATCCACTAAATCATACATAACACTCCTCCTTGGATGTCCATTATAATGGAATAGTTAAAGCGCTTAAGATGATGTCTCGTTAAAATCTTACCAGGAAAACCCAGTGGGAAAAACCATGGTTAAGGGAAAAGAGTGCATCGCGCAATTACTCCCCCTGATGAGAATATAACTTGAGTCTTTGAGATGAAGCATGTGACTAACTCCTTAAAAACGATCGGTCGAAGCGTCATAGTAGATGTCTGTCGATATTAGGTCTTCTAAGACAGTTAGTACATGTCCCACGAAGACTTTGGAAGATTGATAGATCTTCATCATTTGAGTGATAACATTCCACTTTAGGTGTCTATCATTTGTGTGTTATTTGCTGCCTCGTTAAAACCTTGACATGGAAAAACCCAATGGGATAAAAACCATGATAAGGAAAAAGAGTACAACCACACATCATCATATTTCTCCACCTGGAACCATCATCTCCAAGATATGCATTCCAACCATATATTATCTTTTGGGAATTACTATAAGCATAACCTTATTGAATAACTCAATTGATTATCATATGATATCTTAGATCATTGGACTTTTGGTCCATGTCATCCTTTTCACATAAAAATGTCATTCATTCCTTATCATACTATCTTCCAATACTTGTACATAAGTTATTCCTTCTCTTCTTATAAAAGTTACTAGTATGACTATCCTCCATGTCATACGAAATCACATCTTTCAATCATGAAAGAGATCAATAAATTTCTCAATATCATTTGATATTTGATGCAATAATTTTCTCGAGAACTAGCATTTTCTGCTTCTTGTTGCCCAAATTCTTTTGGGACTTTCATACAAATGACATTGTCCATTGACTCTTAATTCGTTTCTTGTTGCCATAATAAGAAACTTGAAAGTAGTTGCTTCCACCACATGATCATAGTTTCTTTACAATCCATTCTAGGTCTTTGTGAGAACCCTTGTGCTAATACTGTTTTGCACCTCCCAATTTCATCTCATAAATTCTTTCACATAAAGACCTCTTCATATTTCTCGCATAGGAACTTATTTATGCGCCACTGGTATTACATCATTAGGTGTACGGACTACTGGTCCGAATACCCTTCTCTTTCCAAGAGATTTTAACTCTGCATCAATTGTTTCTTTCCCTTTTGGCCAATCATTACTTTGTGTACACTTTTCAATAGATGACTTGTGATCCTCATTCTCATCAACTGCTACATTTCATGCATAAATATTAACGACGTCGATTTGATATCGGTTTCATATTATTCAAGACATGACATAACTATTTGAGATTTTCATATTCTCAGGTACCTGAATTTCTTTCTTGTCATGTTTATCATCTCTTCTCGAGATCCTTAATATTTTATTCCTCGGTACTGCCATTCTCATTCATGCTCCTTTTCTTTTTCGAGGATTCTTATCTTTGGAACCGATAGGTCTATCACGCTTCAAGCGCTCTTTAGACTCACTAGCAGTTTGATATTGTCCTTCTGGGACATCCAATTTAACTGGAGCATTTAAAGCTGGTATGTGACTTTGTCACTCTATTAGGGTCAGTTGAAGCATCTGGCAACAAATTTCTTAACCAATCTACTTGAATTATATTTCGTACATTCATTTGGACTTCTATTCACGCTCTTTAGTACGATGATCATAGATAATTCATTTCTTTTCCAGCTGTTTATTTTCTCTCCCTAAAGTTGGATAAATTGACTTATTAAAAGAGTCTAATCATCAATGGAGAATCATATCCAACATATATTTATAACCTCCTTTGAGGTCCCATCTTTTGTATTGTGGTGGAGCAACTTATCCAACTTCTCTAGATAGGGATTTATGGTTCCTGACCCAAAACCAATTTGATGGGGAGAGCTATTTTACTCTTTGGCTATATGTGAATCAATGCTGCTCAGTTTCACCAGTATTACCAATTAGTCTCGCACACTTTAAGTTGCGTATTTATGACAAGGATACATACATACGACAATCTTATCGATGTGTTAATATATAAACATATGGTGGATGATCAGTCCACCAGTGGGTGATCAAGCCCACAAACATTTCCTTGTATACTTTCCATAAATAAAATAGATTCCAAATCTATTTTGGCTGGTGAAATCTATTTATCGTATTGCCTTGTGAGCAAACAACATATAGCAGATCATTCGTAAGAATCTCTGGTTCTTCAACGAATGTCGCATCATTACAAAACCGGGATGGCATAACCGGTTTGCCAAAAATTAAACTTTCAGTAAACTTCTGGTTTACTATAACATTTATCTTCATTTTAATAATCTGTGTGTAGTAGTGTAGTACAATTCAATAGATAATGCATGTATTTTTCTCTAAAATACATTTATTGCTTCGGGTATTACTTCTGTTGAAGGCATTCAACATTTCCCTTATTGTTTCAACATGATTAAATTTAAAATCCATTTGGATTTCTTTATAAATGATTCATCAAATCTATTTTCAGTGTGAACATAATCTTCAGGATGTTCTACTTAGTACTTAGAATGGATGTGGGGTTCTCTAGTTCTCCCCCTCGAGATAGTAACACTCCAGGTTCATCTATCTTGAATTGAATCCCACAAAATCAACAACATACCCAACTTAGGTCATGTGTATCTTAGATTCTTTTGACCTTTGAGACATGGGAAAATATAACGCATTAATGATTTCAAATTGCGTTCCCATAGGCAATTCGCTCTTCTAGAGCTGTCAATAATCTTTATAAAACCTGACATTGTACTCACACAAATTTCTTTCATCATCACATATTGCTACCATCATTATTTTCTCATTTCTGGTGAGGATATGATTTCTTGAAAGAAACTCATCGGGGCTCGACCTTGACCATATCCATATTCATATCCACATATACGTCTACAACTACTTATATAGCTACTCCTCGGGTATTGTCATTACTGTGGTACTTTTCTTTTTCAATAAGATAAAATATAAACTCATAGTACGTCTCAAACACTTTTCATGATATTGTGTCTCCAGAACAACAATATTTGCATGAAAGATAGAGCATGACTTCTATAACATCTCTATATGAGTACTTATTCACAGACTTAAAATCTTATAATCTTATATTAACCAATAAAGATGAGTTTATGACTATATCACATTCTGGTGATCATATATTTCTTTCGCATTTAATGTTTCAAAAAACATGTGGATATTTTACGTCAAGCCACCAATATCCAAAACCTCATGAAATTTGATGGCAAAACAATATGATCATGAACTTTAAACTTATAATCAAACTACACATGCTACGAGATATTTGTTTGGAGTTGATATGCAAATTAGCAAAAAGGAAAAATAGAAACTTAAATATTTTCCTTAAAACAAAAGGGAATATAATATTTAACAATAGAAATTTAAATATTTTCCTTAAATCAGAATCTAAAATTTCGGAAACAATCAAAACAAAAAGGAATATATTGATATTTAATAATAGAAACTTAAGCATTTTCCTAAAATCAGAATTAAAATTTTAGAAACACAATGCAACATAATCTTTTACTATATGAAACATTAAAGCGTGTTCATCAAAAATAATTACTATAATTTAATGTAATATAATGTATGAATATAAGTTATTGAACATGAGCAAAAATACAGAATTGAATCCATTAAGATAAACCATGAATTGATAATAAACATGGTTTATACATAGGATTAAATCATGACAAATATGAATAAATTATTATTCTAGATAAGTATTGATAATCATCTCTATTATGAATAAGATCAGAGATCATAATCGTGAAGGCATACCCTATCATAAGGATATTCAGAGAAGACATCACTTATCATCCCAGAATAAGACATAAACTAAACATAAATTTAATCTCACCTTTTCGGTGTAAGAAAATAGAAAAAGAGAGACTATCGTGCTGATAACGTGTTATAAACAAGAGAAAAAGTTGAAAGTGTTGTGTATTATTCCATTGATAATAAGAAGTATATATATATATATATATAGGAATACAACTTGGAGAACAAGTATAACTTAGGGAACAAGTAAATCTAGAACACTGATTAATGGACCTATAATTGGCATCCACTAAATCATACATAACAATAAGGAGTTTAACTTTGGAGGTTAATTATTGAGCTTGGAAGTATGGGGGTTTGGCTGTGAATTTGCATAGTAAGGGGAATAAGTCGTCAATCCGATTCTTTTTAAATTGTAGGGTATTTTATCGAGTATTTTACTAGTAAGATTCAGGGTTCCGATCTTCTTCTCGAAATGGCCGATATGACTCTTACTCCTGCTGATTCCGTCGACAGCCGCCTCCCGGAGAAGACTACTTCTCCTTCACAGCCGCAGCAGGAACAACAACAGGTGCCGGAACAGCAAGAGCAGCAGCCTCCTCACCGCCTTGAGGGAGATTCCCGCGAGCGGCGCGAAGACAGAGACCTAGAACGTCCGCAAAACCGCCGTGACCGTTCTCCTCTCCCACCACCCCGCTGGGATTACAAGAGGCGGCCTAGCGGGAGCCCTCCGCCACCGTACCGAGATAGGCGGCACTCTCCTCCCATGCGCCGCTCGCCACCTCCCAAGCGCTACCGGAGGGATGATAACGGTTATGATGGTCGACGTGGTGGTTATGGACCACCCGATAGAAGGTAATTTTCATCTCCTATGCTTGGATCTTCTTTCCTCTGCTCACTGAAGGAAAATTTTGAAGTTTCAGTCGCATGGAAAGAGAAGCCAAACGCCAAACTTATCTCAGATTATCTGACGAAATGAAATTGAATCACTCATAATTCTCTGAACAATCAAACTTAATTTGTTATCGATTGAACGAAGACTCAGTGGAAATTATTATCGTTTCGTTAGTTGCAATCAAACCCAATAGTTCTATTGAAGATCAAATCACGAATCTCACACTTCAATTGCCTTCTCGTGTCAATGATAGATTTGGATATGAATATGACCGTGAAATGGGTGAAATACCTCATGGCCGCTTTATGAGACGCCATAAAGGTGAGACATCGGTTGTGAGTATCAGCATCAGCAATTTTGCATTTGCTTTCCTTGTCTTGTCAGATATGTTTACAATGCAAAGACTTTGAGCAAGCAATTTAAAATTCTGTTTGCAAACAAGCATTCTTTCGTATAAGAGAGAGGTCAATATCTGCCTTTTTTGTTTTGTGTATTTCTCTTGGCAGACTCTGAGGGAGGTCGTGGAGGATATGGTGATGCATCTAACAGTGGAAATACTCAAAGGTTAGAGTTGTGTCATCTGTGTTCATTTTGATTTAGTAAATGTGCCAACTAGAACTGTTTGTTAGAATGAATGTTTGAAACACACGATTAATCCATTATTTTCTAGAACATGAGATGCTGAAGTCTATCATCTCTATTTCAGCATTGCTGTTTGAGTACCAGATAAAGCCATTATTTTGTACTCTTTTCCTGTTCAAGATAGAGGCAAACAACTAGTACTGTTTGTAGACTCCATTGCTGTTACGTTTAATAATAAACACCTTTGTATTTCCTTGATCCAGAGACGGATTGATGTCATACAAACAGTTTATGCAGGAGCTGGAAGATGATATATTGCCATCAGAAGCTGAACGCAGGTATGGTTATAACTTATAACGGCAACTTTGTCTTTGTGCTTAAGCAGTTTCTCTTAAAGCTGCTGGGGTAATGTCATTTTTCCTGTTGCAGATATCAAGAATACAAATCAGAGTATATAACAACACAGAAACGTGCCTATTTTAACACTCACAAGGAAGAAGAATGGTGATCTACACTATCTGTTCCCATCGTTTACTTTCTTGTGCGAAAGTTTGCTTATCTATGTTACTCTTCCAGGTTGAAAGATAAGTATCATCCTACAAACTTGCCAACTGTCATAGAAAGGTGAGTTCAAGAGCCATTTGGAGGAGTCTAATTCAGTGTTAGCCTGTTTGGTGTAATCTTGTTGTCTTTTTATATTCCTTTGAAATTTCCAGGAGGAATGATCTTGCACAGAAGGTAGCGAAGGATTTCTTACTTGATTTACAGAGCGGGAATCTAGATTTGTAAGATCATTTCCTTGGCTTCTACTACGCATTTATGATTATGATTATTCTGTCATCTCTAAAGCTCACAGTATTCCCTCGATCTGTTCCAGAGGTCCTGCAGTGACTGCAATGAATAAAACCAGTGAGCCAAATTCTGAGGATGAAGCAGCTGGTGGTGGTCAATGTAGAAGACCTGTTAAGGGGAGAGGAAAAGAGACTGATTTTTCAGCGGCACCAAAAGCACCCAACTTCACATCTGATCCAAAAAGAATCCTGACTGACATTGAACAGGCACAAGCCCTTGTGCGTAAGCTGGACTCTGAGAAAGGAATTGTGGAGAATGTTTTATCTGGTTCAGAAACTGAAAAGTCGGGTAGAGATAAGTTGCACAGTGGTTTGACTGGTCCAGTTATAATCATAAGAGGTTTGACATCTGTGAAAGGCCTTGAGGGCATTGAATTGCTTGACACGCTTGTCACATATCTCTGGCGTGTCCATGGTGTGGACTATTACGGTAAAGTTGAAACAAATGAAGCTAAGGGTCTGCGGCATGTGAGAGCGGAAGGAAAAGGTTCTGATGCGAAAGGAGATGAGAGCGAAAATAAATTCGACTCTCACTGGCAAGAGAGGTTGAAGGGACAAGATCCCCTTGAAGTGAGGGCTGCCAAAGAGAAGCTAGATGCTGCTGCTATTGAAGCTTTAGATCCACATGTCCGAAAGATTAGGGATGAGAAGTATGGTTGGAAATATGGTTGTGGAGCTAAAGGCTGCACGAAATTGTTTCATACAGCTGAATTTGTGCACAAGCATCTCAAGCTGAAACACACTGAGCTTGTAGGGGATCTGACTGGCAAAGTGCGGGAAGAACTTTATTTTCAGAACTATATGAAGTATGTAGGCGTTTTCTCGTGGATTCCTCTTCTGTCATTTCTGATCGGGTTGTAATGAAAAAATTATGTGCCATTTGTAGTGATCCTAATGCTCCAGGAGGACAACCAGCCACACATCAATCTGGCCTGGTAAATGATCGTATTAGATCGAATGTTGAGTAGTCTTTTAGCTTTGTTTTGAGTTTTACTTACGTGAGTGAAACATACTTTTGGTAGAGAGATCGACCTATGATGAGACATAAACCAAGCATGGAGAACAGATTGAGGGATGATCGAGGTGGACGCAGAGAGCGTGACGGACGAGGTTATGGAAATGACAGAATTGATCGGTCAGAGGATCACCAGAGAGGTGATCCCGAGGAAGGTGGTTACGATGCATTTGGTGGACAAGGCGGTGTTCATGTTCCTTCCTACTCGGCTGATATAAACGCACCACCAGTGCTGATGCCTGTTCCTGGTGCTGGGTAGGTTTAACAGTGACTACTCATTCTATCATGATCTTAGTATAAGGGTATAACTCTGGTGATCTGTAATGTTATCTGAATGATGATGTGGACAGGCCACTAGGACCATTTGTACCGGCACCACCTGAGGTTGCGATGCAGATGTTCAGGGATCCCAGTGGACCCAACCCTCCACTTGAAGGTGGGGGCAGAGGTGGGCCGGTCCCTTTTCTTTTATCTCCGGCCTTTGGACAGGATCCTAGACGGCTACGCAGGTAACATGGTTCACTCAATGCCACGAGTATCATCATCACACGTTGCTTTGATATTTCCATCAAACATTGCTCAACCTATAGTAGGTTACTATATGAATAAGAGTGGAGTGTCTTTTATGAAACTAATGGTTTGAGAACATGGTGCAGCTATCAAGACCTAGATGCTCCAGAGGAAGAGGTGACCGTTATTGATTACAGAAGCTTGTAGGCAAGGGAAAGAGATACCGGGTCTACTTGTTATGAGAACATGGTGCAGCTATAGAGAGAGAGGGTTACCGGTCTACCCATTCGGGTCGAGTCAATGGAATCAGTATTCGGAGAAGGTGACCCTATTACATGTCCTTTAATATCTTTATTCTTTCTTACTTGTTTCCTCCTGTTTTCACTCACTAAAAGCGTATGATACGCACTCAGTACTGTATATTTTTTTCTCAATAGCTTTTCATTTGCTTAATTCTGCTGGACGATGATGACGTATATGGGCATGAGAAAATCTTGTATCCCATAGTGCGTCTCATCGTTTACTTGTAATTTTATGCATTCCTCAAAACTGCTCCTTTTTGAATAAGATTACTTCTCCGTGTCGGCGTGGCCTGAATCATCAATGTCTGAAAATAAGGACATATATACACTTCAAAGCTTGGCCTGAATCAAGACAAAAATGCCCGCCTGTTTCTCCACACTTGCGTAGATGACAAAACATTTACGCATCTATTACACAGGAAAGACATCCTTGTATCGTAGAACAGATAACCCTAACGAGGCGATCTTCCTAAGTTTAAAGAGTTCGTTTTCTTTCTTCTCCTGGTTGATTCTCTTGTTCAACATCACTTCCGTAGCTTCTTTTCTTGTGGTTCTGCCTGTAGCTCTCCCTGCAAATGCAAGATACCATTTACAGTCTCGATAAGACATACCCAGAGCAATTAAGCAATATGGGTCGGTGAACCTAACTTTGCTATAACTTCCAAGTATCCTTGGCTTTGTAAGTAATTAAAGGGGGAGTGTGCTTACAACAATAGCAAGCTGCTCACGGATATAGGCCATTGATCTCAACATGGCACCTAGTGTATTCTTGGACACCTGAAATTTGACTTCTGATTCTCCTGTTGTTGTTGTTGTCTTGGTATCTTGAAGCTAATGTAAGAGAAACCAAAAAAGTTTTTTCACACAGTTGAAACTCTTTTAGTTCAACTAAGAGTCGCTAAATTTGGAGTAAGACCAATTGATTTCGGTAATTACCAAAGAGAGCCAAACATAAAAGTTAAGCAAATCCGCTTTCCTATGGTATAATGGATCATCAAAGAAGACGGGTACTATTTAAGAATGCATAAAATTATCTGCTGGACGAGGATGACGTATACGTGCATGAGTTTTGTGGAATCATAGTCAAGATCTGCAGGGTCTTGGCACGATGAATTATCTGCTGGATAAAGTATATGGCTTTTATGGCTGCTTCAGACAGATAAAATATAGGGCTTTTATGGTAGTTACTGGTCGTTTAGTCTTGAGAGCATTACTAGTAGTTAAAACCAAATCTAGGGTTTTGTAATGACCTTTCCTTTTGATTCTTGTATTCGGATGATTTGTCTAAATTGCAAAAAGACACTGGTCCAGGGAGGTTGGTCGATATCTATGCAGCACAATGCTTAAATTGTTACAAGTGGAGGGTGATTGATAGCCAAGAAGAGTACGAGGACATTAGATTCAAAAAGCTGGAGGACCCTTTTAGCTGTTGCAACAAAAAACACGTCTCGTGCCAAGACCCTGCAGATCTTGACTATGATTCCTCTCGAACATGGGTCATTGAGGAATGCATAAAATTATCTGCTGGACGAGGATGACGTATACGGGCATGAGTTTGTATCACATAAATAAATGATGAGACGCATTATGTGATACAAACTCATGCCCGTATACGTCATCCTCGTCCAACAAATAATTTTATGCATTCCTCAATGACCCATGTTCGAGAGGAATCATAATCAAGATCTGCAGGGTCTTGGCACGAGACGTGTTTTTTGTTGCAGCAGCTAAAAGGGTCCTCCAGCTTTTTGAATCTGATGTCTTCGTACTCTTCTTGGCTATCAATCACCCTCCACTTATAATTATAATTATAATTGAAACAAATAAAAATGCTATGCTTTTATTTAATTGAAACAAATAAAAATTCTATAATTATAAACATTTAAATTTAAAAGATTTGTGCAAATAAAAAAGGTCTTGACTCTATTATAGAGAGAAATTTAGAATTCTTCTATATATTGAGAAAAAAATAGCAATCTATATTTTAGAAGAAGAAATAGAGGTTAGTTGGAGTGAATTATCTTTTAAAATAGCATTTGAAGTCAAAAATAAAGTTCAACTGGAGATGCCCTTAGTTGAAAGTGAAGCGCCCAACACTGAAAGACTTTTATCACATCAAGTGAAAACTACACGGAAACCAGTATTTTTCGTACATGCACATGTCTAGAGTCTAAAAAGCATACCTTCAAATTGATGACATCCACTCTATTAGCTAGAGCTGAGAGTTGCTTGCTGATATAAGCCATAAACCTTAACATAGGTTCAAGTTTAACGCTAGACAACTGAAATTTAATCTCCATATTCGCTATGGGAAACTTTCTCTAATCGTGCAACTGAAAACATCATGAAAAAGGAATCGTTCGCTAAAGCTGTCAACTACATTATGGCAGGAAAAATTCAAGCACGAAGGCAATTTATCAGCTCCTCTGCTGGTTCAACTTTTCCTTTTCCTCCTTTTCCGACTTCTTTGTTTTGTGTTTATATGGAGTTTGGTTCTTTTATGTGGAATTTGCATTATATGTTTTTGTTTTGTTTTGCTTAGTATATTAATGTCTTTACCGTGTGTTCAGTGACGTTGCTATGAATGATTTCCATCTTGCTAAACGGAAGCAGTTCAACTTTGTGTTCTGTAGTTTTCTGAGTGGGTTGATTAACTTTGGGGTATGTGTTTGGTTCCATATGGTGATTCTGGTAGTAGTCTACTGCTATTAGTTTTTATTTCTAAGTCTTGCATGGAGCATACATTGGAAATAAAATTAGGATCAAGACTTAATGTGGTGCAAGCTTTGCTCTTTTGATTGAGGTAAGATGTTAGGTTTGTTCTTTTCTTTCTAGGAGTTTGTTAATTTTTTTTTTTTAGTGCTAGTGGATCATGCTGGTCAGCAAAATTTAATGGTCATATGACTTGTGTTGACTAATCCTAACCCTCATATTCCCTGTAGAAAACGTGTCATCTGGTTGTATCATTTTCTTCATGCTTCTAAATTTAGTCTTAGTGGGTTCTAGTTAACCAATTGCTTCTTCGAAGATTGATTTTATATATTCTTATTATCTGTATTTTAGACAGATCTTGTACAATTGTCTATGCTATTTTGTATATTGTTCGTGTGTTGTATTTATGTTATATATCCTACTGAGTTGATTTGAAAAAATGTAAAAATGATGCTTCTTTTACTTGATCAACTTTTAGCGGCAAGTGAACTATGTTTTAAAGGTTGAATGGAAGAACAACAAACCAATGCTCTTAGTGATAACATGGTACAACTTCCTAGTGTTGGCTCAAATTATGGATGTAAAGCTCCACATAAATGGTCTTCGCATGGAGGAGTAAAGAAAATCGACATAAGAAAACAAATATTTTGCAATAGATTGTTGAACATGAGAAATATCATTGATGTAAGCTTTATATGGATTACACTCTTCCTCAATACAAGTCATAATCAAGGGACATGTATTGGGGAAGAGTGTAGTCTATATCAATGCTTACATCAATGATATTTCTCATGTTCAACAATCTATCCTAAAATATGTTTTTCTTTCTTATGTCAATTTTCTTTCTTCCTCCAGGGGAGGGCCATTTATGTAAAGCTTTATTACATCCATCATTTGAGCCAACACGGTGAAAATGTATCACATTATCACTAAGAGAATTGGTTCGCTATTCTTCCATCAAACTCTTAAAAAATAGTTCACTTGCCACTAAAAGTTGATCAAGTAAAAGAACCATCATTTTTACATTTCTGCAAATAAACTCAGTAGGATATATAACATTAATACAACACACAAATAATATACAAAATAACATAGAGAATTGGACAAGATCTGTTTACAAAACATATAATAAGAATGTATATAATCAATCTTTGAAGAAGCAATTGGTTAACCAAAAGCCAACAAGGCTAAATTTAGAAGCATGAAGAAAATGAAGACGTTCTCGACAAGGTATATGAGGATTATGATTAGTCAACACATTTCATATGACCATTAAGCTTTTCTGACCAGCATAATCCACTAGCACCAAAAGGAAAAAAAAAAAAAAAAGAAGTAACAAACACCTAGAAAGGAAAGAACAAACCTAACATCTTACCTCGATTAAAAGAGCAAAACTTGCACCACGTTAAGTCATGATCCTAAGTTTCTTCCCAATGTATGCTCCATGCAAGACCTAGAAATAGCAACTTGCTCGGATTAAAGACGTAAGATAGCCTACTAACTGACACATATTCCTTCACGATCCAAAAGGTTCACTAGAAAATTTTCCAAAACACATTAATAGCACTATACTGCCAGAATTGGCTATATGGAATTAAACACATACCCCAAAGTTAATCAACTCACTCAAAAAATCTACATAACACAAAGTTGAACTGCTTCGGTTTAGCAAGATGGAAATCAGTCATAGTAAAGACCATTAATCTACTAAGCAAACAAAAACAAGAAAATAGTATGAAAAGTCCAGAGAAGAGAACAAAACTCCATAAAAACACAAAACAAATAAGTTGAAAAAATGAAAAGGAAAAGACGAACCAGGCAGAGGAGTTGAGAAATTGTCTTCATGCTTAAAATCTTCCACGAAAGCGGGAAGAGAACCACAAATTCAATTACCCTACAACTATAGTCAGTATCGCATATTTGATTCGCTACAAAGGCCAATGTCAATTGTTCAAATGTTCAGCATCATCATGCCTACAGATATCTAATATTTTTTTTTAATGCAATCGTCACGTCAGACCAACTTTCAGCAAAAGTTGATAACTGCTTGAACCATACAAAAAGGTTTCTGGTTCGTATATTGCACACCTTTAAACTGATAATTGCAACTCTACCACCGAGTATTGTATTTTTAGTCTCCATCCACCAAGCCCAAGTCATTGATTAAAACCTTTTATTAAAAAAAAAAGGTCATTGATTTAAGAAAAAGAAGAGCTATCTGTCAGAAAAAGCAAGTCAAATTACCACCCAACACCCATAGAAAAAATAATAACTAATTCTGTGAAAGGATCTGGATACCATATTCTCAGGAGCACCATCATCTCGGTTAAGGGACACTGGTGTCATACTCGGCAGATTCAGATCAGCAACAGATTGAGCTCTAACCCCAACATCGTCAAGATTAAATCTGCGTATCACTTCATCCTGACGCTGCCACAGCAAAGAGGTTGAGTCAGAAGCTGATGGAGCTAAGAGGTGCAGATCTACCAACATTTTTCCTGTCAACTGAAACCTTCTTCTCACCTTCTCTATGTGCTCCTAAGTCCTAAAGCAATATTATAAGTCTCAGTTGTATTTGATGCCTCGCGACATAGGTGTATCAAACTATCATGCCCATTTTCACTAATATGCTCATCCAACCCCACAACACTCTAGGCATTTCTTGTCCACCGTCTCAGAATATATTGTGGTGGCAAAGTGAGTATATTTGTGACAGTAAACACTCTCAAAATATGTCAGCAGAGTATGCCAGAATACTCAAACATTTGACAGCTGCAGCTTGCTCTCATTTCACGGTAGCAAAACGACACTATATAAGCTTTGTTGTCATTTTCAAAATTTTCAACCCTAAATGTGCTGGTAGAAGGTGTAGGACCACTACAATATAGAAATGAAAAAAAAACTATCAAAGACTTTATAAAAATTATAAACAATAAACGAATAAACAATATTTAACGGAAAGAAATTAAGAACGAAACTTTGAAAATGATTTTCTAAAACAAACCGTGAAGACGAGACTTTATCTATTTCTTTAACTCAATAAATCGTCCGTAATGTGACGGTTAAAATAACAATTTTAAATCTCATGATATAATCACATGAGACCAGCTCGCAACACTCGAAAACGGAATCTACCAACTTAATATCTATGCTATAGTCTCGAAGAAAAGAAAAAGAGATTGCTAGAACATTTTCTTGTGAATGTGTATGTGTATGAGAGTGTCTTTTTGATAAATAAGAAGACTCCTTTTATAGGCTTTTCTTATGCACAAGACTCTTAAGAAATGATATTGATTTAATAATATTAAATCATGTCATTAACCACAAAGTCCACAACGTACATTGTGTTCAGCCAATAATAAAGAAAAAAACGTTTGCATTCTCTTTGAAATGAATGTCGATTGTAACTTAAATCACAATTGATTCTTACGTTTAGTTTTTTTTCTTTTCCTTTTTTTCTTTTGAAATTAATTAGGATATACTTTTTGTTTTATGTTAAACATAATTTAATAAAATCAAAATATATTGATCACACTTTAATTGAGGTTTCATACATCATACAGAAAGAACATTAAAACAAACAATTATAAATTGATAAGGGATATCTCTAATATCTTCAATCACCTTCCTAAACGCAGCATTCCTTCGTATTCGTGTGGGTAATTATAGTTGGGTAAGAAAACTTTAAAAACGAACATGAATAAAGCATATGATAGAGTAGAATAGGATTTTCTACGAGCACTTATGTTGAAGTTTGGCTTTGTAGAAAGATAGGTCGATTTCTTGATGTTTTGCATCTCTTCGGTTTCGTACTAGGTTCTGATTATCGAGAACCAAGAGGAAGGATTAATCCCACCAAGGGACTCCAGCAAGGAGATTGCTTATCTCTTTTCCTATTCATTATATGCACAGAGGGACTTATATCCCTCCTAAATGGAGCGGAAGAGGAGAACGAGATTACGAGGCTTAGGATTGCAAGTGCTTGTCCAATTTTTTCTCACATTTTATTCGCATATGATAGGATAGTCTTTTCTTCTGTAGAGTAGATATCCGACAGAGTGCCGAGATTTTGGACATTATCAAAATTTGCGGTGATGCATCGGGTCGACAACTGAACCCGGGGAAATCATTGGTTTTTCAGTAATATAGTTGATTCTGATACTCGGCGAGTGACAAAGAGCTCGATTGGCATTAAAAAGAAGGGGGGGGGGTGTTGAGTATGTACCTTGGGCTTCCTGAATAGATATGTGGAACAAATTTTTTTTTTTTTGTGCAAGAAAGACTCCATAATCGGGTTTGAATTTGGTGTGCAAGTTTACTCTCTAAAGGAGGGAAGGAAGTGCAATTCAAATCAGTTTCCAAAGCCATTCCGACAGATGTTATGTCGTGTTTTCTCCTCTCTCAAATTATCTTTGATAAACTAAGGAGCACATTATGTAATTTTTGGTGGAGCACAAAACAAAATAGTATGAGATTCCATTAGATTGCATGAGATAAGATTTGTATCCCCAAAGATATGTGAGGCTTGGATTTCGAGATTGGTACGATCTTAACCTCACCATTCTTGCTAAACAGATGTAGCGCTTAATCAATCATTCTCACTCCCTTCTTGCGAGAGTCTTAAAATGAAGGTACTATGAAACTTTGATCCCTTGGAGGAATCGCAGAGTATACTCACCGCCCTATGCATGGTGTAGTATTATAACTGCAAGAGATGTTCTGAAACTAGGATTAAGAAAGAGGATTGATTCGACACGTAATACTAGAGTGTGGGATGAGCAATGGATTCCCGATATTCCGGCATGTGTGCCGAGATCTGTTGACCCGATGGGACAAGATGATACAACCCCAAAGATGAGACTAGATGGATAGGTTGATGGAGTAACAAGCACTGGATTTATAGCTCTCTTACTTGACCGAGATGGATGGAATGAATGGAGTTAGATTGGATTTGTTCTGTTGGTTTTGTAACTCTCTCATGAACAAATCAAGGAATGGATGAAGATGGATTGATGGTAGCCACAAGGTTTATGACAGAACCTTGATAAGACAGAAACAAGAGCAGCTTCTCACTCACTCTCAAGATGAATTCAGAACATAACTCACGAAATTTTCTTAAGAAAATGGGTTTTCTTTATTGATTCTTGGGTAAAAATTACACTGATGTGAGAGGGGACTTATATAGAGTCTAAACAGCTATGTCCTTCAAGGGGTCTTTAAAACAGATTACAAAATAAGGAAATGCTTTATTCTAGGACTCTAATGACTCAATTAAAAGAAATACAGACTCTAGTTTTGAAATTCCAAAGAAAACACAAGAAAACAAACTCATTAGTCATAATAATAATTGAAATACTTAACTTTTTTAGCTTCGACGAATTCTTGCTTGATTTTGAAAGAAATGTAGCTGTTAGGCTTAAATGTGCAATCTTTGCTGAAATGGAAAGTCTTTGAGCCTTGAAAGTTGTGGCATGAATCCATGATGCTTTGGGACGTCTGGGTCCATGAACAAAGCATCTAAAACGCAGCAGCAATGATAAGGAAGGAGCTGGTTGAGTTTGATTATATTTGGCTCCAAAAATGGCAAGTTTGGTCTCCTTTGGTTTTGTATAATCAAGTGTGTTTGGGTGCACCGGAGGATGTGTTTTATAGCTTCTGTATGATGTAAGTGTACTCTCAAAACACTGCAGTATTGAAATAATCCCTCTCCAGGTCGCCAAATATGAGTTTGATGCTGACCAAACTCGTGAGTCTCCAAATAAGGCAAGTCGTGAATCAACTAGTTTAGAACTTGAATAACTTTTAAACCATAATTGATTATGTACCAGTTCCAGTTGGACGTATGCCTATGATGGGTTGAGTCTCCAGAACAAGTGGGTTTACAACTTGAATCATCCTGGTTTGATCTGCATACGTCAATAAGTGTCTGTTGGTCTCCAGCGGATTCCTTTGAAGTCTGCCCAATTGTAACTTGAATAACTTTCTCATGTTGGAAGCTTTTGAACCAATTCCTCTTCTCTGTGACTCCCTGCTGAGCTGAGATTCTTGAACAGGTTTCTTTGTGGGTTAAATTCTTCTGGTTGGAAAGATATGCTCTAATACATGCACATATGTCTCTGGTGCACTCAAACTGGTTCTCCTTAGTTGGATGATTTATGTCCTCTCCATGCTCCTTGGTTGATGATGATTTTATGTCCTCATCACAAAGGAACCCAGATCTTATGGTGCACCAACTGATGAGATGGGGGTTGAGCCAGTGGAACGAACCCATGATACATAAACTTTTCCATCCCGAAGATGTTCCTCACATTTACTAGGACGAGACCTAGTCGCAGTCTCACATTAGATGGATATGCATGGACCATAAACAGACAAATCGGGCTACGAGCTTCTACAGAAGACTAAATTTGAAGAGTCATGTTTGGACGATTAAGACCCCTAATAAGCTTTGACACTTCATGTGGCAAGCTTTGTCTAGATGTGTAACGACGTGCCAACTTCTCTCGTACCAGCATATTGGCACATACAAGAGTTACCCCAGATGTGGAGCACCAGAGGAAATGATCAATCATCTATTATTTGAACCCCCCCCCCCCCCAGTCTTGCATGTGTGGGATTTATCGGACTTCCCGTAATTTCTGGATTGCTTCTTGAGTACATATATTTAGCAAAACATGGATTTCCTATTTTTGAGAACAAAGGAAATGGGCCTACATGTGCTACAAAAAGATAACTATCCTTGGATCATATGATATATATGAAAAGTAAGGAATGATAAAGTTTTCAATATCATCAAAAGATCTCTAAGAGATGCCCTTCAATATGCCACTCATGAAGTGGAACGTTGGAGGATAGTAAACCAGAAGAAATGTGAGGTGGATCTGGATATCTCTCCACAACGAACTTTGACGGAACATCCCCCGAGATTTGTTATATCCCTACATGTCAAATTGATGCCTCTTAGGTTGATAATAGTTTTGTTAGTGGATTGGGATGGTGTTTACAAATAATATGGGTTGGGTACTTGCTGGTGAAAAAGGTGTAAGAGAAGCCTATCACTATTTCATGCATAATTAGACCGACTCATTTGGGCTATGGAGAGTCTTTGTGACAAGGGTATTCTCATTGTTAAATTTGAAACCGATTGCGTGAACCTCCTAAAGATTTTAGAAGATCCGATCGACTCGTCGTGTTTTATTTCTGATTTAGATATCGTCATCACTATTAGAGAGATAATTTTTATATTTTAATATGGTTCACATAATGATAATGTAGTTGTCGACACCCGTACTAAAGAGTTAAAGCACATGGTCAAAAAATTCATTTGTAAATAACAACCTATCGAATTTTAAAATCCCACAAAAAACTAAGATATCCGATTTATCTTGGCTCAGATTAAAAAGCATAGATGACAAAATAATCTAATATATAATGGGAAACCAACTTTTTCCTCATGCTGCCACCTGTCCTTTTTTCTTTTGGGCTTGTAACCAAAATTCAAACATATGAAAGCAAAAGCCCAATCTTAACATATAACCCAAAATCAAGTAACCTGTACATCTTCTTCACCAGGGTTCTTCTCCTTTTCTCATCCGTTACAGAAACTCTTAATTCCCCAATTTGGTTAATCCCCTTCAATTGTATTTACCCTGACATGAATCTCAGTCAATACCCTAACCCTTCAATGTCCTGCCGTTTCCTCCTCGACCTCCCTAAACCCTTTAAATTTACAGCCACTATAGACACAAACCTCCTAGCAAGCGTCCATCTTTCTTCAGTTTCGATTCTTCAATCAACATCCCTTTTGAGGCTGTAAGAAAAGAGGCCATGATTCCTGTGAAGGTTGAGGGAATAGAAGACACAAGCGTATGATCAAGAACAGAGAATCGGCCGCACGTTCCGGAGCTAGCAAACAGGATTGTGTCTCTCCTCTATTAACCTTATACCCGAAAATTCATGTGGAATTGCCATCAAAATGATTTTGATATAAAAAAGTCTCTGTTTTTTTTTAAATTTTTCAGGCTTTTACAAACGAGTTAAATCTTCAAATTGCTCATCTGCAGGCAGAAAATGTGTTAGATCAAAAGTATGAAACTCGCTAAATCGATTTAATCTCCGGGTATGCAGAAGACTGAGATTCTGAGGAAACATTCGAGCTTAGTAATGTTTATGATAAAATCTGGCAGTTGATTCTAAGAGATTAATTGTTGAAACATTTGGTGATATTTTCGATGTGTTGTTTCAGATGGGGCAACGAGACTAAGCAGTAAAGCCTCTTTAGCTTCAAGAACATCTGGATTCAATCTCTCTTCACTTTGGAATTCACCGAGAATCCCCCATAGGTTATATGTGTCGAGGGCTATTGCAGACAATGGTGGATACACAGAGATTAATGAGAATGAAACACCTCCTAGGACTTACACATGGCCTGATAAGAAGGGTTTTAACTCTTTAAAGCAATGTGTGAAATCCGTTTGAGTTTCGAGTGCGGGCTTTGTAATTTTAACGAATGTAAGCTCTGTTTACAGAGGCCAAGGGTGTGCATTTTAGGTGGCGAAGTTTGGAGGATTGTACACAGCCTTGAGATTAGAATCGCTTGTATGGCTGACGACAAAAAACACTAATCAAATTGTACATGTATAAATAAGTTTTCTATAGTCTCATTGTTCATATTACCTAATGTGAAACTAACACAGGGATCATCGGCTATTTCAAGTTCTGATTTTTTTGGCCATGGGCAGATTATTCCAACATTGATATCACTGCGAGCGAACTCATCAATCGAATTTCTTTCCAGGTAAAGTAAATTTCTTTAGTAAGAATCTAATTCATGAGATTTTTTAATACCTTGTGATATAGAAATCGATCTAAAGATTATATATTTGTGAGGTAAAAACAGATTAAGGTGGAGAGTAATGCTAATGTACCATAAATTGTGGATTTTCATACTGTTTCTGTGATTTGGTCCTAAAAATTAAAAAGAGTGTAAATTTTGAATTATTGTTTGTGTGTGCTAAACCATTTTAACACATCACATTAAATTGTAGATGATTATTTGGCGAGATGCTTTGGGTTAAACCAATCTAAGTAACAACGGGCTTTAGACGAGTACTATGAAGGCAAAGGATCAGTAAGTGTTCCTTAACCCTTTCATAGATTGTCGTTTCATGTTTCCTTTTGATTCTTGGTATGTTACTTGCGGTAGCCACATTTTCCTTTAAGACTACGAGAAACGTTCCTTGATTATCATGAATATTTCTCTCAGCTATTTTGGTGCTTGCTATTTCATGCTTGATAAGCTTCTTGGTTTAATATTATTCACAGGACCAATGTTTACCTCATATGATTTGGATGCATCCTAAAAAACAGTTAGAAAGAATAACATCTCATGGAGAAGTAGGCAAATCAGAGAAACAACCATCCGGGGGTAATGAGACGGTATTCCTGTGATAATCGTAATACAAAACCCTGACAGTACCCCTGAAGTTTTCGAAGTTTGCACCATCAGTCATTAGCTCAACACAAGTCTGTGGCTATTTTGTATAAGCAGCAAATACTGAACATAAAGTTTTGATAACTATCGTGGATGAAAAAAAATGTAACAAATTACTTATTTAATTAACAAGTTAAAAATCATTCAAAGATGCTGCATATTTGGCAATCATCTGTAAAAATCTCACTCATAAAAACGTGGAAATTTGTTTATGATCAACTCCTCCCAACTTATACAAATCGCCTCTGATTACATAACTACTGCATAAACAGAACTCATTGAGTAAATACATATTGGTTTACGGACAATACGAAGTAAATATTATCAAATTTGCGATGTTTAAAGAGATAAGGATAATCAAGCAAAAAATACAAAGGTAGACATAAATGACTGCTTCTATACTTATGTCTCTTACACTTATATTCTAAAAACCTTGCAGATAGTGACAGCATTTGTGAAGGAGACATTGGAGACAAGATCAGGCAGTGCAGCGCGAGATTTAAAGAAAAACGAAAACAAAAGAATAATATGTTTAAAAGAAAGTACCGTCTAGGAAGAATATGGCCTTATGTTTCTTTAGATGAATTGAAGGATTTCAAAGCCCTACAAACTTATGGACAAACTTATGGAGATTTGTGTAACCAGAGAATAAAGATATAAATAGTACATTTTAAACTTTCGAAAACAAAATTAAAAGGAACATATTCGAAGAAATGGTTGAACATGTGTATATTACAACTACATAATGTGAAGGTTGTGGACAATAGCTTTAACACCATATCAGATTACAAATGTAATGAAATAGAAAAGTAAATATAACAATAATAAGATTAAAACCTAAGGCGAGACTCGAATACAAAGCCAAGAAAGGTTACCGACCCATCAACAAGATTTCTAAAACCAAGCGAGATGACAAGATCTACAATAGACAAAGTTGAGAAAATCATCTACAATAAAGGAGATCATTTGCACCGAAATCATTTAAACATGTGAAATTTTACAAACTTTCGCGATAATAAAACCCCCGCGCGTGCGCGGGGGTTGACAGTCCACTAGTAATAATAATAATAATAATAATAATAATGTGTCTGATACAATTTTCCGTTATATACTTATATTTCAGTATTTTGTCACATTATCATAAACCATTTTGTCGTATATTTATCTATTATCTTCTAATATGTAGTATTTTTTTTTTGATAACATGTAAATTTTATACCAAAAAAGGGACGGTTTGTTTTACATCAGCTCGGCAAAGCTATAACTTTTCAAGAGGCCCAAAACAAAGGTGTAAAAAGCCTAATCGAAACATGGTTAAGATCAAAGATCAAACGATACGAACATTACTCATACGAGAACCAAAGAGAAAGCAGGCCAAAGAAATCCTTCCTGTTGTTCCTGGCCAAAATGACATCCTTAATACTTCTGTCCAATTGCATGAATAAGACCTCAATAGAGGAGATTATCCCATTGTGGATCCGAGAATTACACTCCTTCCAAATCATGTAAATGGCCGCTTGACAGACGATCATGCAGAGAGTAGTCTTCTTAGAGCGGTTTAGACGAGAAATCCAGTTGAAAAAAGTGGACCAGTCCGCAATACAATTCCCCGAAACCCCCAGCCTTTGAGCCAACATGGTCCAAATAGAGCTGCTGTAACTACACTTCCAAAAATGATGGTCCATGTCCTTAACATCAAGATTACATAAGCCGCAGGTAGCATCCGTGTTTAAGCCCCAAGCTATAAGTCTAGAGTGAACTGGCAGTCTATCCAAGTGAGCTATCCAAAAAGTGAAAGCATGCTTAGGGATGTATCCCTTAAACCACACTACCTTACTCCACTGCTGTTTTTGGTTCCTAAGTCTGATACTATCCCAAGTTCGCTTAGTTGAGAACACATTTGCACCAGAACCATCAGTCTCCCAATAATAGAGGTCAGGGTCAGTACCTTGCAAAGGAGCATCTGTTGGAAGCAATTTCTCCCTGAGAATAATGATCTTCGGATTCCTACACCTCATGGAAGGAAGTCTCCAACCACCGCAAGAATAGCAGGCTTCAGAAACAGAGCTGCTTGCGGTAATACCTAACATAGTAGGACCATTTGTACCTATAAAATCAATCAGTGGCCCGAGATCCAGTCAATGATCATACCAAAAGCTCGCCGAGTTTCCATTTGTAACCGAGCATCTGAGAAAGCGCTTTGCAAGGCTCCTTAGACCAATCATTGATCGCCAAATCCAAGAAGATGATGCCTTTGGTTCAGCCATCCAAAAACTCTCATTCTTCAGCATATGTTTTCTTGTCCAAGCGACCCACAGTGAGTCAGACTTAGAAAAAAGTAGCCACACAAGTTTAAGGTATAAAGTTTTGTTCCACAGTCCAAAGTTCCTTAGACCAAGTCCTCCCTCATCTTTTGGAAGGCAGCAAATATCCCACGCAACTTTAACCCCACCTTTTCTAGCAATATCCCCTGCCCAAAGGAAGTGATTACACATACTCTCAATCGCTTTGATACAAGTTTTAGGAAGGATAAACGCAGAAGACCAGAAGTTAACAATGGTGTAGACGACCGAAGAAATCAGTAGCAGTCGGCCCGCAAAAGAAAGCGTTTTTGTGGACCAATGGTTAAATCTTGCCGAGATGCTGTCCATCAGAGGAGAGTAGTCTGATTTTCGGAGCTTCTTGTGCATTAAAGGCAGTTCGAGATACCGGAAAGGAAATGTACCCTTTGTAAAGCCAAACGACTCCAGCACATTCTCTTCCACGTCGCTCTGCCCCGCACAATAAAGCGCATACTTCTCTTTGTTCATCTCCAGACCCGACAGGTGATGGAAAACATCCAATGTGGATGTGATAGTATCCAAAGAATTCGGCCGACCATAAAAGAAAATCATAATATCATCTGTGAAAGCAAGATGAGATATAACCGGGTCTTTAGCTTGAGGATGGTGACTAATTAGACCAGCATCAAAGTTGGATTCCAATAGCCTTGCAAAAACCTCCATAACTATCACAAAGAGATAGGGAGAGAGCGGGTCTCCCTGTCTCAGCCCATTGTTACCTTTCAAGAAGCCGCAGAGATCACCATTGATGTTGAGAGAGAAGCTCGTCATAGTGATACATTGTCTGATCCAGTTAACAAAGATGCTAGGCAAATTCATCTCTTGAAGCACCGTGATGATAAAATCCCAACGAGGAGAGTCAAATGCTTTCCGCAGGTCGACTTTAAGGACCACCCCCTATGAGAAATATTCTGCTGGTTGAAATTTTGGACAAGTTCAGTTGCTAGGAGAACATTTTCAATGAGCAATCTTTCTTTAACAAAAGCTGATTGCCGAGGTGAAATCATCAGAGGGAGGACCTTTTCAAGCTGTCTAGCTAGGAGTTTTGAGATAACTTTGTATACAACATTGCATAGCGAGATCGGCCTAAAGTCCGTGATCTTGTTTGCATTTGTTTTCTTCGGGATAAGAGTAATGGCAAGTACAGTTCCATTGCTTTAAGATCTGACCCGAAGCAAAGAATTCCGCAATGGCTGCGGTTACTTCCTGACCAACGAAGGGCCATGCAGCTTTCAAAAACTCAGAGTTGTAGTCGTCTGGACCTGGAGCCTTGTTAGATGGGAGAGCAAAGATCTCAGCTTTAATCTTCTCGCTTTTAAAAGGAGCCGAGAGCATGCTGCGCATCTCTAATGAACACTGAAACAACGAGAGAGATCGTATGAGTTCAATGTTCTCAAGGGTAAGATGGTGAGTGTTACCTCCCAAGAGTTGCTTGTAGTAATCCACACAATGCTCTTCAATCCTTTCATGCGAATCAATTCGAGATCCAGAGGAGTCTAGAAAGAAGTGGATCTGATTACTAGCTCGTCTCGCAGCCACCATCCGAAAGTAGAAAGGGGAGTTGCAGTCCCCATTAGCTAACCAGCCAGCCCTCGACTGTTGGTTGAGGAAGCGTTCCTCTGCTAGGGCAAGATCCAGCCATTTAGCATGTGCCTTTCTTTCAAGAGTGACCAAAGCGGTTGTTGGATCTCTCAGACAGTTTGCTTGGCAGATAGATAGGTTATTAGCTGCATCCCTAACCCTTTTTTCGAGTCCAGAGTAGTTGTTTTGTGGAAATTGCGAATATCTTTCTTTAAGAGCTTGAACTTACTGGACAAACGGAACATAGCAGATCCCCTAATTCACATTCTTCCCCAAGCTGAGGCCATTGTAGCAATGAAGTTTTCATTAAACAACAAGTAATTAGCAAACTTGAATGTTCTTTTCCTTCTCTGAACCGGCATACCAAAACTTACCCAGCTCGGGCAATGGTCCGAGAATTCCGGGTCTTTGAATTCGGCATAAAAAAGTAGAAACTGGATAAGCCACTTATCATTGACAATAACCCTATTAATCTTCCTAGCAATGGGATTAATAGTTTGCTTGTTCCACCAAGTGAAGTGATTCCTTCTATAGGAAAGATCTGAAAGCATCAAGTTACTTAGACAAGTCCGAAAATCCTCCATGCCCATTGTGATGCAAGAGCTCCCTGAAGAAGAGTCACTCGGATCTAGTGATTGATTAAAGTCTCCAAGGACTAGCCACGGTTTGGAAGCTAAAATAGATTTCCCAGCGAGATGCCTTAAGTCATTCCAAAACTCTCTTCGCGCATACTTGCAATGTTATAGCTTCCCTAGATGACCACAATTTTCCTCTTCAACATGTTAAATTTTTAAGCTATGATTTCAGAGTTGCTATTTGACAAACTAACACAATAAATGTGTGTATTAGTCAAATCAAGCATGCGACGCTTAGGGAGGATCTACCGTTATTCTTGATCGTTTATTGTTTGAGTACAAATTTGGAATGTTCTTGAAAGATTTGATGGGCATGAAGAGTTGTAATCATTAGGAAAATAATACATTTCCCCAAATCAACCAGGTTTGAGGAAAGCATAGACTACAATGTTTTGAATACAAAAATTCTCATGCACATGTAATGTAATCGTCCAAAGCAGATTAGTAGGCTGTAGGGCACATAAAAAAACAAAGGAAATATACTTGGAGCCAGTTAGGAGGAATAAGAAAGTATATAACATCAAAGGGCATGTAAATTGCCAATCCGATAGCTCACCTTATAACACTGATTCCTTTGACTCAACCCGACATCTTTCTCTCTCTCTAGCTTTATCCCTTGTCTACAAGCTTCTGTAATCAATAACTGTCACCTCTTCCTCTGGAGCATCTAGGTCTTGATAGCTGCACCATGTTCTCAAAACATTAGTTTCATAAAAGACACTGCACTCTTACTCATACAGTAACCGACTCTAGGATGAGCCATGTTTGATGGAAAGATCAAAGCAATGTGTGACGATGATAGAGTGAACCACATTACCTGCGTAGCCGTCTAGGATCCTGTCTAAAAGCAGGAGATAAAAGAAAAGGGGCCGGCCCACCTCTGCCGCCACCTTCAAAAGGAGGGTTGGGTCTACTGGGATCCCTAAACATCTGCATCGCAACCTCAGGCGGTGCTGGTACAAATGGTCCTAGTGGCCTGTCCACATCATCATTCAGACATTATTACAGATCACTAGAGTTATAACTCTTTATTTAACCCTTATACTAAAGATCATGAGAGAGTGAGTAGTCATTGCTAAACCTACCCGGCACCAGGAACAGGCATCAGCATTGGTGGTGCGTTTATATCAGCTGAGTAGGAAGGAACATGAACACCGCCTTGTCCACCAAATGTATTGTAACCACTTTTCTCATGGTTTAAACCATCAGGATCATCGCCATTACCTCTCTGTTGATCTTCTGACCCATCAACTCTACCATTTCCATTAGCCCATCCGTCACGCTCTCTGCGTCCACCTCGATCATCTCTGAGTCTGTTCTCCATGCCTGGTTTACGTCTCATCATAGGTCTATCTCTCTGGAAAAAGTATTTCACCCACTTACGTAAAACTCAAAACAAAGCTAAACGACTGACAATCCAAAATTATAGTCTAGTACTCAACATTCGATCAACTGATGAAAAGATCACTTACCGGGCCAGGTTGCTGCGTGGCTGGTTGTCCTCCTGGTGCATTAGGATCACTGCAAATGGCACATAATTTTTTCATTACAACCCCACCAAAATGACAGAAGATGAATCCACGAGAAAACGCCTACATACTTCATATAGTTCTGAAAATACAGTTCTTCCCGCACTTTGACAGTCAAATCCCCTACCAGCTCGGTGTGTTTCAGCTTGAGATGCTTGTGCACAAATTCAGCAGCATGAAACAGTTTCGTGCAGCCTTTAGCTCCACAACCATATTTCCAACCATACTTCTCATCCCTAATCTTTCGGACATGTGGATCTAAAGCTTCAATAGCAGCAGCATCTAGCTTCTCTTTCGCAGCCATCACTTCCAGGGGATCTTGACCTTTCAACCTCTCTTGCCAGTGTGAGTCGAATTTGTTTTCGCTCTCATCTCCTTTCGCATCAGAACCTTTTCCTTCCGCTCTCACATGCCTCAGACCCTTGGCTTCATTTGTTTCAACCTTTCCGTAATAGTCCACACCATGAACACGCCAGAGATATGTGACAAGCGTGTCAAGTAATTCAATACCCTCGAGGCCTTTCACAGATGTCAAACCTCTTATGATTATAACTGGACCAGTCGAACCACTGTGCAACTTATCTCTACCCGACTTTTCAGTTACTGAACCTGATAAAAAATTCTCCACAATTCCTTTCTCAAAGTCCAGCTTACGCACAAGGGCTTGTGCTTGCTCAATGTCAGTTCGGATTCTCTTTGGATCAGATGTGAAGTTGGGTGCTTTTGGTGCCGCTGAAAAATCAGTCTCTTTACCTCCCCCCTTAACAGGTCTTCTACTTTGACCACCACCAGCTGCTTCATCCTCAGAATTTGGCTCACTGGTTTTATTAATTGCGGTCACTGCAGGACCTCTGGAACAGATCGAGGGAATACTGTGAGCTTTAAAAATGAAAGAATGATCACAATCATAAATGTGGAGTAGATGCCAAGGAAATCCTACATGATTATAAATCATAAATGTGGAATAAGCCAAGGAAATGATCTTACAAATCTAGACTCCCGCTCTGTAAATCAAGTAAGAAATCCTTCGCTACCTTCTGTGCAAGATCATTCCTCCTGGAAATTTCAAAGGAATATATAATGACAACAAGATATCAGTGTACAGTATATTACACCAAACAGGCTAACACCGAATTAGACTGCTGCAAATGGCTCTTGAACTCACCTTTCTATGACAGTTAGCAAGTTTGTAGGATGATACTTATCTTTCAACCTGGAAGAGTAACATAGATACACATGTTAATAGGTAAGTGTAACATAGATAAGTAAACTTTCGCACAAGAAAGTAAACGATGGGAGCAGATAGTGTAGATCACCATTCTTCTTCCTTGTAAGTGTTAAAATAGACACGTTTCTGTGTCATTATATACTCTGATTTGTATTCTTGATATCTGCAACAACAACAAAAAAGACATTACACCAGCAGCTTTAAGAGACAACTGCTTAAGCACCAAGACAAAGTTGCCGTTATAGCCATACCTGCGTTCAGCTTCTGATGGCAATATATCATCTTCCAGCTCCTGCATAAACTGTTTGTATGACATCAATCCGTCCCTGGAATGGATCAAGGAAATACGAGGGAGTTTATCATTAAACGCAACAGTAAGGGAGTCTACAAACAGCACTAGTTGTTTGCCTCTATATAGCCTTTATCAGGTACTCAAACAACAATGCTGAAATAGAGATGATAGACTTCAATATCTCATGTTTGAGAAAATAATGGATTAATCGTGTCTCTCAAACATTCACTCTAACAAACAGTTCTTTGAGCAAAGAACACTTTACAAGGGATGTATCTCCTTTTCTTTGAGGATCATTAGACAATTCATAACTCCTAGTTGGCACATTTACTAGATCAAAATGAACACAGATGACAGAACTCTAACCTTTGAGTACTTCCACTGTTAGATGCATCACCATAGCCTCCACGGCCTCCCTCCCAGTCTGCCACGAGAAATAAACAAAACAAAAAAAGGCAGATATTGATATCTCTTATACGAAAGAATGCTTGTTGGCAAACAGAAGTTTAAATTACTTGGTCAAAGTATTTGCATTATAGAGGGAAAAATACAAAGCCACAAGTATGAACCAGATGCAAAATTGCAGATGCTGATTCTCACAACCGATGTCTCACCTTTATAGCGTCCCATAAAGCGGTCATGAGGTCTTTCATCACCATAACCAGGTCTTCCACCCATTTCACGGTCATAGTCATATCCAAATCTATCATTGACACGAGAGGGCAATTGAAGTGTGAGATTCGTGATTTGATCTTCAATAGAACTATTTGGTAAGTTTGATTGTTCAGAGAATTATGATTGATGCAATTTCATTTGGCTTTTCTTTTCATACGACTGAAACTTCAAAATTTTCCTTCACTGAGCTGAGGAAAGAAGATCCAAGCATAGGAGATAAAAAAATACCTTCTATCGGGTGGTCCATAGCCACCACGTCGACCATCATAGCCGTTATCATCCCTCCGGTAACGCTTGGGAGGAGGCGAGCGGCGCATGGGAGGAGAGTGTCGCCTGTCTCTGTACGCTGGCGGAGGGCTCCCACTAGGCCGCCTCTTGTAATCTCTGCGGGGTGGGGATAGCGGAGAACGATCACGGTCACGGCGGTTTTGCGGACGTTCTAGGTCCCTGTCGTCGCGCCGCTCGCGGGAGTCTCTCTCACGGCGATCCGGAGGCTGCTGCTCTTGCTGTTCCGTCACCTGTTGTTGTTCCTGCTGCGGCTGTGGAGGAGGTGGTGAAGGAGAGGTGGTCTTCTCCGGGAGACGGCTGTCGACGGAATCGGTCGGAGGCTGAGTCAAATCGTCCATTTGGAGAAGACGATCGGAACCCTAAGTCGGTTAAACTAGTGGCTGATTTTCGTCGGGTTTATTAGTCCTATACGATACACTCTTACCTTTTATTGGTCTGCTGTTACGACTTACAGTGAACCATTACTCGTAAGCCCATCTCCGTCATATATATTTTACATTTTATTTTGATATATTTCCCCAAAAAGTCTAATTGTAATTGATTTGCCAAAATCTAATTGTAATTGATTTGCCAAAAATCTAGTTATTTTGATTTGTTTGTTGATGAAAGTGTCTTTGCCTCTAATTGATTACATTGAGGTTTTTGTTCCTCTTCTCTGGCTGTGGGCCGGTATAGTTTTGTGTAGTGCTGGGCAAGTGGTTCATCGGATGGATGTTGTAAATTTGGCTGTTGCAGGTTTCTGCATTTCAATATATAATCCCTTAGAGAAAAAAATTGATTTGACATGAGATGGTTAGTTTCGTTTTTGGGGGCTTAGGTTTTTTTTGTCAACACTATAAAAATCTAAAAAGACTGAGTTAGCCATATCGGTGGTTCGAGATATACATAGATAAAATAGGATGGTTGAATTTGGATGACTCCGTGCCAAAATATTTGCCTTGGTATTTCTCGCTCGTGGGATATACGTAATAACAAGCCTCGTGAAGAATTTTTTCGGATGCACTTATTCTTTCCTTCGGATGCACATATTCCTCCAGAACCATATCCTAGCTAAACCAGCCAACCACAAATCTAAACCAACTAAATCAAGCTGCAAACCCTAAGCTACGAAACTAAGGCAAAAAGGAGAAGCAAGTTCACCTGAGAGACTCAACTTGCCGAGAGATGAGCAAACAAATCAAACAATAGAAACACCGGCCACAACTCACCAGATGACGAGATTGGGAGACAAAGTGCCAAAGGAAGACATGGAGGAAAGCAGCCCGAAGGCCATGCACTAACCACGAGAAGAAGGGTGATGGTGGCCGAGACCCAACACCACTACTCAAAACACCACCAGCAAAACAAGCTTCTCGGTTTACGCCGAGCTCAATAGAAACTGAGAAAACAACGCCGCAAAAGAAGACTACAAAGGTAAGATATATTTTCTTGGCAGCGGTGGCGTGGTTCGCCAACCGCCAAAAAAGAAACGGGAAACACAAGGGTGACGACTAGATGAGTCTCGAGAAATGTGACTTTCTGTCATCCCAACCCTTTTCCCACGCCAATATACTAGCTTTTGACGTTCTAAGAGTTAGCCTTAAAGAGAAATAACATTTTTCGTCTGCCATACTCTTAAGATTTTAAATATTTAAAACAATATCAAAAGCCTTAATCAAATAATCGAAGGTTAGAAAGGAGAGGTTAAGGTCAACACTTTTGAAGTGAATAATGACCATTAAAATTAGCAACCAATGGTGAAATGGATAAGAAAACTCATGTGTTTGTTACAAAAAAAAGAAAACTCATGTGCCTTTAAACAACTACTAGGAAATTACCCGCGCTACGCCGCGGGATTTTTTATATATTTTTTTCTTAATTTTATTTGTAATCTAAAATAATTAGTAAATTTGATGGTTTGTAGAAGAAATATTTGAAAAAGAGAAAAGATGATAGAAATGTAGGTGAACAAAAGAAAGTTTTCTAATATTGATGTTCTTGATGATCGTGACAAATTAATGGTATAACATTATATATACATATTTAAAGCATAATATTTATTTTTATTGATGATAGAGCGAAATCAGCCAAACTTATTGATAAATGAAACGCATGAATAACATAAAAAACAAAAATGTTTGTTGATATAACTGTGGAATAGATTTAGAAAAGGACCGAGTCCTAGAGGTTTGTGGTTAAAATAATCTTAAGTTTTTTTCCAAGATTTCAACCTCGAGATGTTAGTTGACTCGCATCTTCTTGGCTTCTTTTTCGACAGCTTCAGCTCCATTTTCAGGCTCTACAAAATCTTGATTCCCATATTTATTTTTTTCCACTTGTGTCTCGAAATTAGGCAATATTTCACTATCTTCTGTCTTGTTGTTGTTCTTAACATGTGTTCATTCCTTAAAGTTAATATGCTACTTTAAAATAATTTGATTAGATCATTGAATATTATTAATTACCTTAATGATCTTGAGATTCGATTCGACACCAACTCTTTAAACAATGTTGGTGGGATGATCCTAATCACTGTAAAAGCCTACGCATATATCTGGAAATTGTAATCTGTGATTTTCACTAGGAAAGCCATTCTCTGTCTAATCATTTCAAGGATACAATTTGGAATCATTTGCTGGTCTGAGCTTGTGATTTCAGGTCCTAACATCATAAATCGATACGAACCAAAAATAATTTCAAACCAAACTACGATAGCAATCTATTTTATAATATAATATATTTATTAAATATAGTTGATACTTTATATTTTCAGTTTATATTATTATTTTATATCATATTTTAATAATAAAAAATATTTCTAATGTAATATTTAGTTTTGAATATAACTATTCAAAAATAGATAAAACCAAAACTTAAATAAAAATAAATATACATTTTAATAACAATATCAAATACATGTTTTGCTACTTTTATATTGGTTTAATTTTTTAATTAGTCTACTTTTCTTATATGAAATTTATAAATTAATAATTATTTTAATATTTTGTTAGTATTTCTTTGGTTTTGAATTTTTTTTCATTGTTTGTTAAGTCAGAAGTTGCTTGAAGCTTATTTTGAAAAAAGGTTTTCGTATTTTTATTTATTTATCATATGCATATTATTAATTCAGATTGTTCTTTATGCTATTTTATAATTTTTATACAATATATATACACTCATAAAAGCATTAAACTTTTTATTTAATCAAAAATTTAAGAAAATGATAAACAAACAAATAAAGGCACATATGGAACTCATGTTGCCTTTGTTGATTTCCACGTACATCTCTCTCAATATTGTTTCCTGAAATTGATCCAGAAGACCCTTTTTTGTTTAAGAGTGAATTGACTATGACATGCTTACTTACGGCAATGTAACTCTTTGATACGTCGCTTCTGCAGGATGTCAGCTGCTCAAGTGAAGCACTACATACTCTCCAAGGAGCAATGCTTTACTCATCCCTCACTGGTGAGGGTTTGAGGCTCCAGTATCCGTCACTACTAAACTTATGTTATTCCGTTGTTTCATTTCTTGTGGGACTTTACTATTATTCCAAGAATCAACTTAACAAGCAATATCAGATATGCGAGAATCGAAATCACATATGGGGATGTCCAAAAGATTAATCAATGTTATTATTGACTGAAATCTGATTAGTAAAAATAAATAGAATGTCATGCCGAAACAACATAGATACTGAACTTTGCTATATGCATGTATAGTTACAGTACTCCGGTGTATTATTTATCAGAAATCTTGAGGACCATATTGGAGAGCAAGTTTTATGGTGAAAAAGAACTTGAAATGATCAGAACCATGGTTCCCTTATACATATACTTTTTTTTTGTTACAAAAGCACTTAGAAAGTGTCGAAGCAATCCACAGGGTTGCAGACAAGTGGTCGAGCCATCTCATCAGCCAAACAAGAACCTTGGCTCAAATCAACCTTCTGTCCATCAACACTCTTCCATGCATCAAATTCATGGAAAGAGATGCTCATGCACATCCTCTTCTTCCACACCCCTTGAAGTCCATTCACCTATCTTCTCTCAGAGCTCTCTAGAAATCTCTCGGGGATGAATTTGTCTGCATCCTTCCACAGTTCAGGATCTGGCATGATTGCATAGACATTTACGAGCACACAGGTTTTTGACTTGATAAGGCACCCATTCACCTGGCAGTCTTCTGCGCATTCTCTTATGACCAGAGGAGCTGAAGGATGGAGCCTCAGAGTTTCACTGAGGTCAGCTCGGAGGTAAGGGAGGTTGGGAACGTCTGATTCTTGACCATTCTTTTGCTTCCAACAACGGTGTTGATCTCTTCTCTTAATTTGTTGAACACTTGTGGATGGTTTATTAGTTTCCCCATCGCCCACTGCATTGCGGCTGCTGATGTATATGTTCCGGCCATGATGATGGTCAGACTATCATAGATGAAGCATAGATCACAGGCAATTCATCAATAATATCCAGGATAAAACAATAAGTAAAGGGAAAGGTGGAGACAATTTCACAGATTAAGCATAAATCACACAAACATTCATCAGTAAAATCCAAGAGTGAAACACTAACCACCCAAATATACTAATATACAGTGACTACAACACATAAGAAGTTACGAAATAGCAATTGACAATGACACTACACCCCTCTCAAAAGGATTACAAAAAGAATTGATTTTTTATTTCACGTAATGTTGGTCATACTACCATAGAGCAAGCATAATCACAGAAACAGTGATCAAGTATTGCGTAAGAGATTGACACTAAATAAAAAAAGGGAAGATCAGTAATACAACTTGCCTATCCTCAGTCTAACTGCAAACACTCTCAATGTTTATACACAACGGCCTAAGTCCACCTGCGATGCACCTTATCGAGGGTGGTTGTTTCTCTTAAAATCCTCTGGAACACGAACAAGTGCAGCTAAGGATACTTGGATCTAAAAGGATAGAAAACAAACTGTGGTTTTTAAAGAGAGAAGATCATAGCAGGAAGAAAAGGAAAGAAGGTTAGCTCGTTTACCTTTGGACGATTGTTGGTGAGTCCCGAAACCTACAGACCAAGAAGAATGACTGCTTAAGGTTCTCGGATCTTAAAAATTAAAAAGATCTTAGGTTTGCGAAGGGAAAAGCTGTTATCAAAGAGCAACAGTTCGGATCGTTTACCTTAAGTGACATGCATATGGTTGTTTTCCTCCAGATCGTCTGAAACACGAAGAGATCCAGATAAGTATTGGCGGATCTAAAAGAATCTAAAACGATTGAAGGAAAGAGGTAAGATCTTTTACCTTTCCATGGTGGTTGGTGGACCTCAAAAACTTCAGAGAACGAAGATTTGCAGGTTGGGAAAACGGATGATAAAGCTTCGCTACGGTACGGCAGAGATCTATACACGGAAGATGAAGAGATAAAAGGGAAGATATGGAAACGAAGGTAAAAGACAGAAGATTGTTTGGCCGAAGGTTTGTAAGACATCGGTGACTACGATCGACGGCGAGAAAAGGTGTGAAATCGTCACCAGAAGAGAGGAAAGATGAATCGCCATACACCATCTGAGAGAGAAAGATAGAGAGAGAGAAGGTAGAGAGAGAATCGATTATACAAATTAACCAAACCAATTCGTTTTTGTTCGAGTTTTTTAGCTATGTTTTTGGGACAGGTAAGGTATGAGGTGGAAATATGTTTTGTTTTGATTGGTTTAGACAAATTTTTCAGTAAATGAGGTGTCAGCTCCACATACATTCTTAAGGCTGACGTGTCATGCTCCTGGAGAGACATCCTTCCTTTATATATACTAGGTGAGTACCCGCGCATTTGCGCGGGTTTTTTCCTCTTTGTATCTTTCTTTATCGGTTTGTAACCGGACATTTGTCTTTTTTTCTTGTTCGGGATTTAGGACTTTGTAATTCACGGCTTCAGATTGTGTTGTGATGTCCTCCCTTACTTGTCTGTGACTTCTAAATTTCATGTCCGATTGACTGATTATTGACCCTTTCAGATGCACAAAGCTTATTGCCAGCCATTTTTGTTGTTGATATTCCGTCTGATGATGTTGGTCTTTATATTGTTCACTGGTGACATTCCTTGATCTCTATGTTTTCTTGGTTATTTGTTTTTTGACTGTTTAAGGTTAATTCAGGATTGTTTTCGATGTCTCAGTTGTTTGATTATGCAAGAAAGAACATAAGCTGGGTCAAACATGACTTTATTTCTGAGTCATAGTTTAGGTTTGGTTCACCCAAGTCCCTGCTTTTTGATGGGTTGGTGCCTGGCTTGTGCTATTTAATCACCATCAAATGCGGTGCATTGATTTGTTTTTGATTTGTGGGAAACGTATATTTAAAAAATTGCATTGCTCTATCATGGTGGATTGTTTAATACTACATATTTAAGCATCTCCCATATCTATCCCGGTTTCATAGATCCACCACATTTCCTAAATTTTATCCCAAATGTATTTCATCTTCTTTTTCTCATACGGCTTAGTGAATTCCGAACCTTCCTGTTGGTTGTGGCGCGTGCCATCAATGTAACTGTTTTGTTCCTACGTAGGGAATCAAATAGAAATTTAAATCGCAAACCAAGACATTCAACCCTAAAGAGGAGGGAGCAAGTCGTGAGTGGTTGACTCACGGCTATTTTCAATACATCTTCTACTTTTTTTTTATATTTGAGCTGGGCTTGACGAGTACCTTTATTAGCGGTATGAAATCGTGCTCTTATTAACAAGTACATCATTGTTACCTTACATGTATTATTGGCATTGCTAAACCAATAATAGATCACCACGGAGAGGTGGTGGTAGAGGCATCAGTCAATCACGAACATTGTCCAGATTGTTCCGTGACTCACTTGACGGCATCAGTGTCATAGCCCACGTCGGAGCTGTTTTCAATTCCGGCATCTTGAGTGACGCTTCCGGAGACCATGGATAAACCGTAAAGGCACAATTGTCGGCTTGCCAATAGCCAACTTGTATAACCCATTCACGCGTTGAGGCACAAGCAGCAGCGGTTTCAGAGATTCTACCCCCTCTCTATTTCCAGTCTGTATGCTATAAATAGATGAGCACACTTCCCATACTCCAACCAGTGCTCTTTCTATAGCTTGTACACCTGACAATAAATGTGACTCTGAGGAATTATGTATAAACACTGTAAATGACATTCTGAGCCTCCCTTTTAATTCCTCCAACCAATGAAATCTCTGAGACTGGCTTTTTCTGATTGCACATTCTTAGCATGGATTACATTAGTACCAAATCCTGTCTCGTGAGATTCCAAGGTAGCCTCTTTATCTTGTAGCGATGTGCATTTCCCAATCACCCTCAGGTGCAACTCAATCGACTTTGAGTACATATGATATATGTCTTACGTAAGGTTAGATAAGCACAAGTGGCTCCCTAATTCTTCTATAACTTTCACTGCCATGGCAATAACCTCGGCCACCAAATATAAACAAATGTTCCTCTGCACACATAAACATAATCATCATCATCTATAATCATAAAAACATTCATCCATCATTATAAAGATTGATCATATACCCAGAAGTTTTTCTTGCTGCTACAGTAGACTAAGAAGACAGTACTGTAGAAAGCTTTGAATCCCATATGGACGGCATTAATAGTGGTAATAAGGATTAAAAATATCATGATCATCGATCTATCAACGTTAGATAATAAGGAAGTTGTATCGGTTTCAAATCTAGCAACGCAAACGAATAGATCCACCAAACGTTCAACACATAAGATATATGGATCGATGAAAGCTCAATAATCTATAACTTGTTCGGATTCAAATCGTGGAAATAAAACAGAGATGAGCAGATCAGTTTGTAAAATATCAGGTCGTACTGATCATTCCGATGACGAACCGAGTTTGTTTAGCGTCAACCATCGTGAAATCGAAACGTGAGAGATTGATGAAGAAGAAGACGAATAGCTTGAAAGAAGAAGAAGACGAAGAGCCTCAGGGAATCGTAACGGTGCTCGGCGAGGCGCAAACCTCCAGAGGATGATGATTGCAGCAGAGGGTCTTGGTCGAAGGTTTGCTAGACCTAGGTGACGGCGATGGCAGGGAATTGACGGAGGGTGAGGAAATCGCTTGGAAAAACGATTGTCAGAGAAGTCGATTATCCGAGGAGTCGATTACATACATCAATCTGGTTTTCATCTTAGAGAATTCGAACGGCGTGAAAGAAAGAGGAGAAGGGTTAGGTTTTTGATATACTCGACGACAAAACATCTATAAAGTTGGAGTATTACGTGGAAAGAGGTGTTCTTTTGATTGGTCCACACCTATTTTCATTAATCTGATGTGTCATCTCCAGAATGAATTTAAAAGCTGATGTGTCATGCTCCTGGAGAGACATTCTCCCATTATATATACTAGGAGAGAATCCGCGCAAATGCGCGGATTTTACTTGAATTTATTGATAATTAATACTCCCTCTGTTTCATTAAGATACATGTTTTAGAGTTTTCACACTTATTAAGAAAAAAATTAATGCGTGGTTATAAATTGCATCATTTTTTGTTATACACAATTTTCCATAACTTTAAACCAATAGTAATTCAACAAACTTAACTAACCTTTTTAAAGTTTACAATTTGTCATCATTAATTAACAAAAGTTACATAGAAAATCTAAAACATCCATCTTTGTGAAACAAATTTTTTTTCTAAAACATGTATCTTTAAGAAACGGAGGGAGTATATTTTAATATTTGTTTTGAGTATCAATATTTTTATATGTTTTTAATTTAAAAATTTGTATTTTTTTTTCTTTTTATATCTTATAATGATTTTAGAAGAGAATATGCGCTAACATACGATTATTAATTTAATTTATTTTATAAATAAATATTTTTAATTATCCATTTTAATGAGCTTTTTAAAAACTTTTATTTCCTTCTTAAAAACTATTTAATATACATACTTGTTATTTATACATTTTTATTTTTTCTATGTTCTTATATTCTATATAATTTCTTGTTTTATTATCATTTTATTTCATTTTAAAATTTTTTATTTCTATTCTTAATAATAATTGTTTCTATATTTTAATATTTTAATCATTTTAGATTTCTTTAATTTTTTATATATATTTCATTGATTTTATTTTATTTTTTATGTTCTTATATTTTGTATACTTTTTATGATCATTGTATCTCATTTTTATAATATATTTTTTCTATTCGTAATAATTATTATTCTTATCATTCATATTTTTTTTTGGTTCTTTGTTTATAGTTTTCAATTACTGTAAACTTTTTAATAATGTTATCTTTACTTTTGGTCTTATAAAATTAATTTTATTGAAATTTATTTATTTTTGTTTATATAATGCATAAAATATGGAAGATGTATTTAAAATTTATAATATTTATATATTATAAAATTCTAAATTAAATTCAAACTTAGAATTTATGTTTACATAATTTTAACTAATTATATTTAAATTAAATAATCATGCATCAAATATATATTTATTTAACTTTAAATGATGATGTGAAAATTTTTGCCTTAAATTGGCCAATCAAAGGGGGGCTGATGTGGCGGCTTGAGAGAGTCTCCCCTTCTCCTATTATATATAGGATAATTAGAACGCTTTCAAGCCCCTACGTGAGAATTAAATTCAACTAAATTAATAAAATCAACTATTTATTGTTTTTAATATGTGTAAAAACTTTAAACAATCAACTTTTTAAATAGAGAAAGAACATTGATTATTGAGTTGTTTCGGAAATCATGTAAGTTTCATGAAAATAGAGATTCTTCGAAAACAATGAGTTTTCCATTTGTTTTTGAAGCCAAATAATGCAACAACTAATTGTGGGTAATGATTTTAGATCTCAATCTTAAATATGAATCCCTTATGCATATGCAAATATAATGTAACATGGTATTAAAGTGTAAAAACAAAAAAAAATATGAAGTTACCTGATTTTGTTTTCAATTTTTCGAGGAAAAAAATTATTTTTTTATATAACGCTCGAACCGCTTTCGTCTGTGATTCCACGTTTACTTACTCGGTCTATGGGTCCACCCTTGTTTGATGGCCAGTTTTTTTGTTTTTGGGAAGTTTTAAAGACTTGTTATTGTTCTTGCAGCCACACACAACTGTTTCTCGTGTTTTGTCTACTTTCTACGATACCGCAAATCACTTTCCAATAGTTCACCTATCCTTCAATTATTCTAGTTCAAGCACACTTAACTCTAAAGTTCTCTCTGGACAAGTGACCGAAAAGGTAATTTCACTTTGGTGAAAAAGGTAGCCAAATAATTCTTTTAAGCCTTTCCTCATATACAACAAACCGGGATGTTACAATCACCCTCTTTCATAGAACACAAAGCCCTCATTGCGCACTGGATCGTTATTCTTGACGGTGTGGGCCCTCACTGACTCTCCACACATCCTCGGATTCGGTTATGGTACCACTTATAACATTCCGACCGCCTCCGTCCATGGGACCCACCCCTGC
Organism: Orychophragmus violaceus; assembly: GCA_030180135.1. Classification (NCBI taxonomy): domain Eukaryota; kingdom Viridiplantae; phylum Streptophyta; class Magnoliopsida; order Brassicales; family Brassicaceae; genus Orychophragmus; species Orychophragmus violaceus. Next base: position 18,410,414 of record CM058235.1, on the reverse strand, counting down.
TCACTCGGCCCATGGGCCTACCCTCGTCAACGGCCGGTTTATTATTTTTGGAAAACTTTAAAGATTTGTTTAATGCCTCTGCAATCACCACACGAACTTTACCCGTGTGTTGATTCAAAGAACCACAATGATCAATTCAATAAACTGATCTAAATTTAGCGACTTAATATGAATCAAAGGATTAAAACGCAATTACAAAGAGAGACCGAGGAATCTAGTAGGTATTGTTTGAGAGTCAAAATCAAGATGATCACCTGTTCTAGGGTTTGAGTACAATATTTCAGCATAGTCTTTTCCCCCGAAAGGGAATGATATTTATATCATGAGAATTAAGGTTTATTCCTTACATTCTCTCTAACACGATAATGTAGAATCCGAACAACATAGATTTTCTTTCCATTTAGGAGATTTGTATTTATCTTCTTTGATGCAGTTCGGCTACGAGCATGTCAATGAACTACTCCTTGTTGGGTCGACTTCTTCATACTTGGGCTAGATCTTTGATTGGGCTTTCAGCTATTGGGTCTGGCTAAAGAGGGCTGCTAAACCCACCTCTAACACTGTGCTTTGTCCTTATTTCTACGATACCGCAAGTCACTTCCCGATAGGTCACCCATCCTTCAATTACTCCAGCTCAAACACGCTTAACTCTGGAGATTTTTCTAGACAAGTGACTGAAAAGGTAAGTGCACTTTGGTGACATAGATAGCAAAATCAATACTTTTAAGTATCTCCTCATATACTACAAACTATGATGTTACATTTTATTTTGTTTATTTTTAAAAAAATATATATTTATTTAACAATCTTTATATTAATTGAGAAATGCTTTTGAGTTTTTATTCACTTTCAAAACGATTGATATGATTTGGTGTAATCAGTTCAATTATATCAAAGCATTCAATAAACAACCAACATATATAATATGGAGTATGACGTTTACGCATAGACATTCGTTCCACCAGCTCGGATGCTACTAGCTACATTGCCAATATTATTCAAAAATTGATTCAAAAATAATTACCATATATAAAAATGTAAAACTCACACATAAAGAACATAGAGAACTAACACACATTTATAAAAATTAAAATCAACCAAAATTAATAGCAAATATTCAATAAAATACATTTTAAAAGTTTTTATTATTTCAGACGTCTATAGATGTCTGATTGTAGTGAAACCAGACTTCTATGGTAGTCTGAAAAAGAGGGTATTTTTGCAATTGATTTTGAAATGTCAGACAGCGGATGCAGTCTGAAATCAATCAGACAGCGTACGCAGTCTGCTTTGAAAATTTTTGAACTTTTTGTCAGACAGCTTATGATGTCTGAGAAAAAAAAGGGTAGTTTTGCAATTGAATTTCAATTGTCAGACTTCTTTTGTAATTTTCAGACTTCGGGAGAAGTCTGAAAAAAAGTAAAGGGTAGTTTTGCAATTGATTTTGAAATGTCAGACTTCGCCAAGAATTTTGATAGTTTTCAGACTTCTTATGCTGTCTGACAAGAATTTCAGACAGCGAGGGAAGTCTGATAAAAACATCGCATTTTCGGTTTTTATCCAGCGTTGACCAAAATTCGATATTTCAGATGTCTATAGCCGTCTGACAAGAGTTTGAAATTTCAGATGTCTATAGCCGTCTGATGTTATTTTTCCCTATTTTCAGACAGATTTAGAAGTCTGGCGATTTTTTCGCTTATTCTGGTCAACATCTGAAAATTTGGGTCAATTGCAGTTTCTACCCCTCCTTTTTGTCAGACATCGGATCCCGTCTGACAAAAAGTCAAAAATCGGTCAATTTCTTGCCAGACTACATAAGAAGTCTGACTAAAAAATCAAATTTGAATCAATTGCAAAACTACCCTCTTCTTATTTTGACTTCTTGGTGACGTTAGATAAATTTTTTTTTTTGTTTTCAAAGGAATTTCTCAGACTTCTATGGAAGTCTGTCAATTGAAAGTCAATTGCAAAACTACCCTCTCGTTGACCATAATTTTTCATCAGACTTCGTGGGAAGTCTGAAATCGCGAAACAGATCTGAAAATCGGGGGATCTTGTGAAAAATCACATAAATCTGATTTTGAGCTCGTTTTTACCTTCCCCAAACACTCAAAACTTTAGTTACACCAATACCCAACAAACCCAACCATTTTTATGCAAGAATGAACAAAATCGCAATAGATCCAATTTTTAAAATTTTGTAGAACGTGAATTAAAGAGTTTTTTGGATGAAATTGGAGAGAAAATAGGAGAATAGAAGGTTGTGAACTCTAATATGGAGTTTTGATGGGTCGAAATTGGTTGTGTGAGGCATTAGGAGCTCAAAATTGGTTGTTAATGGTGTTTGGGTGAACTGAAGAAGATGACAGTTTCGTAATTAAGTTAGATTTGAAAGGCCTTTTTGTCTTTTGGTAAAAAATATCAGACTTCATATGAAGTCTGACGATGGCATTATCGTGAAAACACAGATTATTAGGGAGATATATTAACGAAGGAAGGGAAGGAGAAGGGAAAGGGTACTTTTAGGGTTGACTTCAATTTTAGGGGCATTTTTGCAAACAGCCCTTTTTCTTTTCCACTGTATTAACCTAGTTTATAATGATAATTTTGTTTTATATTTTATTAGTTTTAAATATATTTTATTATTTTAATTTGGAGATAAATACAAACTCATAATAAAAAAAGTATGATGATAAATACAAAAATATTTTTAAATATGATATTTAAATATTGATAAATATGATTGTTATAGATAACAATATTTAATATAGTAAATTCATATTATTTATGTGAATTTGAATTTGGATAAATATAAACAATAATTAATATGTATATTGATGTTTATACATATATATAATTATAAGTTATTATAAATAATATGAAAATATGTTTATAAAGTAGATCTAAATTTAAATATTTATATATATTATTTTAGATATTAATTTATTTTTTTACTATTGGTTTTAAATGTATATAAACCTATAAAATTAATAAGAAGTTAAATATAATTATAATTAATATTATATAAATATTTTTCATACTTTTATTGTTGCCAAATTGAATAAAATTATTTTATTTTATTCTAGTTTAGAGATAAGTACAAATTTTTATAAAAAATAAAAAGTAAAATGATAAATACAAAAATATTTTTAAATATGAGATTTAAACATTGAAAAATATAATTGTTGTAGATAAATTGAATTGATTATTTTTTTAAAAACTTTTTATTCATTAATAGTTATACTCGCATATGATACGAGCAAATTATATTAGTGTAAGATTAAAGAGAAAGAAAACAAAACAAGTCAATTGATAGCCTCTCTCCCCAAACTTGCTTTACACCATCCATGTTTGAGAGTAGATTCGAAAGAAAAGACAAAAAATCAAAGAAGTGCAAATTTTTACTTTGTTTTATAAAATCTTTATGTATGGTATCGCTACTGTATCATGGTTATGTTGTTTTCACTAATATGCTGATGGAAAAGATCAATAGTTCTCGATGATATTTCATACATCGAGCTTCTTCATTATTGTAATGTTTGTAAAATCAGATATAATAAAACAGTGTTAAAAAAACTACTTTTTACAAAGTGACTGGTACCTCAAGAATTGGAGTGAACCGGATGAATTTGCCGTAGATATGGATGGCGATGGGTTTCTACAACTGGTGATGATATGTTCAAATCACTACAAAAAAACGGTATATTATTAGGATAAAAATGTCAATATTTATCAACTCTATTTATCTATGTCTATTAGAGTTTTAGATATATATTCCTAGTTTGATAAGCTCGATGTATACCCTATATAAGGGACATTAGCTTCAAGGCTTGAATAACACAAATAATTATTCGGTTTATACTTTGTTATGGTATCAAAGCCCGAAAAATTTTAAATAAAAAATTCTTCATAAACTCTCATTGATTCTTTTCTCACGATATTGAAAAGAATCTTGCGGAAACCAGTCTTATTCGTTCAAACAAAACCAAGACGACATCAGCTCTGTTTCTTAACAACGAAACAGGGGATTCAACAACTTTCTCAACATGGCTTTAGTACCAACCGAATCAATACACAAGACAATCTCCCCGTATGATTGTTTCCCAACGATAATCCAGGAGCTGTTATCTCACAACCTCTCCTTAACGGTTCAAACTATGATGAGTGGGCGATCAACATCCGGATGGCGCTCAACTCTCGGAAAAAGTTTGGTTTCCTAGATAGAACCATACAAAAACCGACTTCAGATTTATCTCAACTTGAAGATTGGATAACTAACAACCATCTTATTGTTAGGTGGATCAAATTAACGATAGAACCGAAGATCAGATCCTTGATCTCAACTCGGGAAATCGCGAAGGGTCTCTAGTAAATCATCAAAATAGATTCTCTCAGAAAAGTGGAGCTTGTCTCCAACAATTGCGGAATCAACTCGCAGCTCGCAAAGAGAATTGTTCGACGGTGGATGACTATTTCGGATGATTAACCAAGTTTTGGGACGGAATTGCAGAATGTATGAACTCAAAACGTTTCACATGAAACGGCTGTACATGCGATCTCAATACAGCTCATGAGAAGGAGAAAGAAACTCTGAAAATCCATGATTTTCCTTTAGGACTTGATGATGCAATTTATGGAGCTATTCGATCACAACTTTGCGCAATGACACCACTTCCAGACCTTGATAATATCTATCAAACAATTGTTCAAAACAAAACTTTGCGGTCAACAATAACACATGAGCCATCAATTATGAGTTTTGCTACTTATACAAACTCAAAACCGTTACCTAAACCTGCACCAGTCTCCACCCAGACATCAACAAAGAAGACAACCGTGATCCATCTCAAATATGTACTGTGTGCGGTAGGTCTTGACATGATGCAAAAGTGTGCTTCAAAGTGGTAGGATATCCGGATTAGTGGGGAGAAAGGCCTCGAAACTGGGTTGATAATCGAACCACCGGATGTGGCGAGGATTTACTCCGTGAGCTAACACAACTCAGATCAGAGCTGCGACTACAACCTCGTCTAGGACAATGATCACTGGCAACGATCATGTGGATTTCAGTGGACTTACGGATGATCAATGGAGTGTTGTACAACGCCTTCCCAATGCAGGAAAATCGAATCAACAAAGTGGTAAGAGTGATGATTTACTATGGATCATTGATTCATGTGCAACCCATCATATGGCGGAATGCATCGAGCTACGGTATGAGGTCCGTGATATTCCCCCAATCTCGGTTTCTCTTCCAGCTAAAAACGACGTCTACTCTACCAAACATGGGATAATTCGTCTCACCTCTGATCTCTCTCTGAAGAATGTTTTCTTCGTTGATGGATTTCACATGAATTTGATTTCACTTGGGAAACTTGTGACTGATAGACACTTGATTTCACAAGTCACTGATAAGCTGATAAATTTGCAGGACCGAACTATGAGGACACTGATTAGAGCGGGTGAAAGAGAGGGATAAAGGCTGTACCGGTTTCGTGGGATAACGACGATGACATCTATGCAGGCTAGTGTTTGTGTTTATTTGGATTATGGCATCACCATCTAGGTCATCCGTCTCCTCAAGTCATTGGAATGGTTCCAGGCGTGAATGGTACCTAAAATAGTCATAGTGATGTTTTGCTTAAGAATTGCGATGTATGTTTTCGAGCCAAACAGACTTGACAAACTTTTTACGATAGTTTGAATAAAGGCGATGAAGTTTTTGACTTGATACATTGCGACTTATGGGGACCCTATCGAACAACATCTTTCTATGAATCAAAATATTTTTTGACGATCGTAGACGATTACTCTCGAGCTATATGGCTTTACCTCTTATCGGATAAGTCTATGGTGGCAAACAAACTTCATGAGTACTTAGCCATGATCGAGAGGCAATTCTCAAAGAAGATAAAAAGGATTGATAGTGATAACCAGAAGGGAATACCTTTGTCTCTCACGATACTTTCATGAGAATGGGATCTTATATGAAACGTTTTGCATCTTTTTTTTGGTCAACAAGGCATCTTGCATCTACACACCGCAATAGAATGGGCGTGCAGACTGTAAGCACCGTCATATCTTGAACGTGGCTCGAGCTCTCCGCTTTCAAGCAAATTTTCCAATCGAAAACTGGGGAAAGTGTCCTTACAGCTAGTTATCTAATAAATCTCCATATGTTTTATTGAACAACAAGACTCCATTCAAACACTTGTATGGACACACTCCGGACTACAAACATCTGCGGGGTTTCGGCTGCGTGGCATATGCCCACAACCTGGATCATAAGAGAGATGGGTTCACTTCCTGAAGCAATAAGTGTGTTTTCTTAGGATACCCATATGGAAAGAAGGGTTGGAAACTTTATTACTTAGAACGAGAAAAGATATTTGTCTCACGCGATGTTGTGTTTGTTGAAAACAAGTTTCCTTTTGCGGAAATACAAAAGACTCTAATCCAGAAGACATTGACCTCACCAACGATGACTACTTTTGACGAGAGTGAGGTTACAGTGTCTTCCCCGACACCGACTACCAATGGTCCAAGTGACAACGTAGTCCCGAATGAAACAAGTATACTCAAAGAAACGTCAAAAACAATCAACATACACGATGTTGTGATTGTCGCAGATGCAGCGGATATGACTAATCAGCCCGTTCCAGCAGAACTCTTGGGAAGAGGGCTGCGACCAAAGCAACCATCTACTCGACTACGCGACTATGTAGTTGGTACAGCCACGATTAATGATCCTCTTTCTCTCACCATTCTCTATTGCTCCTCAACCACCCTCAGGTTTGCTTTATCCCATTTGAAACTTTGTCTCTTATGAATGTTTCACGGCTAACCATCACAACTTCCTGACGGCTTTATCATCAAACGTTGAACCATGATCATTTACGAAAGCCGTTAAGGATAAGCAATGGGCGAAAGCTTCGGAAAGTGAGTATGGATCACTCGAGGCAAATAATACTTGGCGACGAATACCAAATGGGTATTTACAATCAAATACTTCTCGGATGGTACGATTGAAAGGCACATAGCACGCTTGGTCGTACTCGAGAATCATCGAAAAAGGGATTGACTATGACGAGACTTCCCCACCCGTATCTAAAATGACTATGGTACGTTTGTTTTTGGATTTTGCAGCCAAGAAGAATCATGAGGTCCATCAAATGGACGTTCACAATGCCTTTCTTCATGGAGACTTACATGAAGAAGTGTACATGAAATTGCCTCAAGGATTTCAAACACCTGGAGAAAAGAAAGTATATTGTTTACTTAAATAACTTACGGCTTAAAGCAACTCTCTCGATGTTGGTTTGCTAAGCTTCTTGACTTTTTGCGAACGTATGGCTTTGCTTAAACGAGGTCCGGCTATTCCCTCTTTGTCTATCACAAACGTGGAATCTCTTTGTGTATATTGGTATACGTAGATGACCTGATCATATCAGGTAACTTTCCGGAAGCAATTCGAGGATTTAAAGAGTAGTTGGCAACATGTTTTCACATGAAAGACTTGGCGCAATTAAGTATTTCTGTGGACTAGAAGTCGCTTGAAGTTCGTCTAGTATCTATTTGTCCAAACGGAAATACGCAACTGATATTGTAGAGGAGATGGGACTCCTCAACACCAAGCCGACTAGATCTCCCATTGATCAAAACCACAATGTTGCGCTCTCCAACAACGCAATGTTAGCTGACCCAGAATGATACCAAAGATTAGTAGGAAAACTAATATATCTGGCCGCAACACGTCGGTACCTGACTAATGTGATCCATGTGCTGTCGCAATTTATGCATGCACCACGAGCTTACCATTGGATAGAAGCAAAGAAAGTGGTCCACTATCTTAAAGGGACACTCGATCAATGTATTATTTTCCAAGCTTCGTCTTATTTCCATCTTCGCAGGTGGTGTGATTCGGACTGTTCTGCATGCCCTTTAACAAGACGATATTTCATGGAAAACTAAGAAGCACGATACAGTTTCCTGATCTTCAGAAGAAGCTGAGTATCGTGCAATGACTCAAGTTACCTTGGAGCTACGTTGGCTCAAGGGATTACTTCTGGAATTTGGAATCCGACATGATGAGCCGATGACCATAATATGTGATAGTACACATGCTTTACACATTAGTGCCAATCCGGTGTTTCACGAAAGGACTAAACATGTAGAAGTGGATTGCCATTTCATTCGGGATGACATACTACATAGATTGATAAAACCACAACATGTTTCTACGAAAGAGCAATTTACCGATATACTAACGAAGGCACTAGGAAGAAAGGAGTTTAATCTTTTTCTCTAAAAGTTGGGATTTCAAATTTTTACGTTCCAACTTGAGGAGGGGTATTAGGATAAAGATGACAATATTTATCTTATCTCTTTGTGTATATCTATTAGAGTTTTAGATATATTTTCCTAGTTTGATAAGCTCGATGTAAACCCTATATATGGGACATTAGCCTCAAGGCTTGAATAACATAGATCACTATTCGATTCATACTTTTTTATATATAGCTATGGATTATTTTGTATCTATAAAGGAAAATTCGTGGTTATTTGTAGCTATCTCACAAAGCCACAAATAAAGTTATACTTAGACCATATACATTTATATATTTGCTAAGATAGTTGTCGATAGCCACGAAAATATATTGTGGCTTTTTCATATTTTATGTTGTAATTGTTCATGGCTATTTGTCTTCACGTATGTATTTGTAGGTATTCGTGACTATTTTGCCATAAATGGTTGCAAACCATTTTCGTGACTATATAACTACAAAATAGCTACAAAATTCTTTAAAAAAAATTGTGGTTGTTTCATAACTATTTGTGACTATTCGTGGCTGATAAGTGATAAACAGAAAAAAAAAATATATGACTAATTCGTGGCTATTAGGCATATTTCTTATAGTAAATCCCAACATCATGTTACCCTCTCCACGGTAGGAGTGTCGTCTATCTTGGTCCATTTCACTGGCATCCCGCATCAATTCGTCTTAGTGATGCTCTCCTAATAAGTTAGACCTCCTCATACGCACCGTGAGGTCTTTGACTTGGCGCTTTAAACTCTTCACCGTCTTCACTTGCTGCTTGATCTTCCGGTCTTGAAACCAGTTCCACCGTTGAAGAGTCTTTTTTTTCATTTGGGCTTCACAAATCGCCTTGTTTGGGATGGCTTCTTCATACGGTTGGAAGTGGTATGGAGCTCTTTCATAGGCGGGCATCGGTGGTTGCTCGTCATCTTTACTACCTGATTGACCTTCATTGAGTAATCTCTTCCTTGTGGAACAAACCGCCTCTAACAGTGGACGAATGGTGGGATTGTAGAGGTGATGCTCATGAGGGAGGAAGATGATGCTGGTTCGTGCTTAGGAGAGATTGAATGAGTTGGCACTACAAGAAAACAGGTAAATAAGGACTAGTGTAGCAGTCGCACATCAGTCGCTAACTTGACATCCACGACTGATTTGCGACTAATATTCGTAGACGTAAATCTTCCGTCGCAAAATACTACAATCGCAAATCAGTCGTTATATTACGACTAAATTACAACCAATTAAAAGGCATCGCTTATCAGTCGCACATTATATACGACTAATATGCGACTGAACTCCAACTGTATAATATATTAGTCACAATATAGTCGCAAATAAGGTACGACTATTTTGCGACTGCTGTTTTAGCGACCACATTACGACTGTTGTTTGCGACTAATCTGCGACTGTTTTGTCGGTTTACGACTAAATTGCGACGGATAGACGACCCAATACCAACTGATTAGTGACTCTTTTTCACGAAATCAGCCATTTGGTATTTCTAAATTGTTTCCCTAATTTACTAAACCCTGCATTCAGTTATCCAAATACACATACAAGTACACGTACAACATTTTTGAAATATTTCACATTAATATAACATACCAATTATATTCTCAATACAATACCAAAAAATTATACAGTTTGGTTTAGGCTGCCAAAATATTAAACTCTAATAATTTACGACAAGATAAGAAGACCGTTAAGTTTATGAAACTGCTTGAGAATCCATGAAGTCGCAGAAGG